>JAQFVV010000976.1:0-141706 GCA_028023455.1 Epiperipatus broadwayi | reverse complement strand
TATCATAAACATATATATATATATCAATGAAAAAAATAGAAGAGAAAATATTCTAGGATTATATAAAAAGAAAATCTATTTTGAACAAAAAAAATTAATAAAAAAATTTAAATGGTTTGACGTATTTGGTTTTTTTTATGCATAATAAGGTAGTTGTGAGTTTTGACACTGCGACCAGCGCCACCAAGCGGGAAGCTTTGCTGCCAGCCAGCTGGTGGAATGTTCCTGTGCTTACGCATTGTGAACAGCGTCACCTTTCAGCTGAAATTTGCAATGCTGCATTTGGGGCCTCTACTCTAAGTATTTCTGTTGTTGACCCTGACCAGTGCCTCTGGTGGCCACATGGGTCAAAACTTACAACTACCCATAATAATATTTTATTTATTTTAAAAATATATTTATTGACATAACAAAATTTGTACAGATGAATACTAAATACACTTTGCTAATGTTGGCTCAAATCCATTGCTGGTAATGGCTTCTTCCATCAAGGCTGTCTTGATAATGTGGGTATCCTAGGTCTGGTAGATGTATGGCAGAGCCATTAACTGCACTAACAGGTTGATGTATGAATAAGTAACATCCATTTTGTTGGTATTGTCCACCCCTTTTGAGCTTGGCCTTATAATGCTGATGTATCAAAACTGGTATCATTGCCTCACTAGCAGGATCCGGCATGTTGCATCATAGACTACTTCATTTACGATACACTATAATGTCGATATATCAGGTCCGATATTCATGTAGAGTCCATAGGCCATACTGGCAGGTTCCACGTATTTGTAAATAAGAATCTAGAGAATAATATCTTGTCCTTGTTCTGAAGAACTTTGAGCTTATCAAAAAAAAATATAGCATTGGGGTCTGGTGTTTGTAGCCAGGATTACACAAGATTTCATATCACTGTCAATGATAGTTTTATTTTTAATTAACTGATATAATGACTGGAGGTTATGATAAAATAAGTGTAGTTAAATGAACATTAAAAAAAACATGTGTTTTAATTGTGACATTAATTTGTGCATAACCAGCTTAGCAAAAAAAATTCCTAGATTATATATCTTGCTATTTTGAATTTTCTTTATCATGAAGCGTTGTGGAATCATTCAGGTTTAATGAACTTAAACTGCTAAAAAAAGTTAATTTTAAAGTAGGATTCAGAATTCATAGGCATGTGACCATCCCCACACTAATGATGAAGAATTGATAATTATTTTTCTTTGGTTTGCAATGCATAAATGTTCATCTAATCAAGGCAGATTATTCTTCAGATAAGAATAAGTAGATATTCACTAAAAAGCATGTCTCAAATATGTCTTAAAAGCATAAATGTTTCAAGAATTTAGTTAAGGTCTACACCAGCGGTCCCCAACCTTTTTGTACTTAAGAGCACATTCTATAATACCAGCCAGTGGGGGGCACCATTTATTTTTTCAATGTAAATTTATAGTTGGATATTGTTAGACTCTTTTATGCTGTAAAAGTATAGTATGACCTACAATTTGATTACAATATAATACAATAATTTATAAGAAATCTTAAAAATTAAATTTTTTGTATCAGATAAATATTTTTTTATAGTGTTTGGGTAGCGGCAGGCACATGTAAAATGGTCTGCGGACACTATGGTGCCTGTGCGCATAGGGTTGGGGACCCCTGGTCTACACTGATAACTGTTAAAAATAATTGAGTGTGAATTTTAATAATTAGTGCCACACCTTTCACTAGTGATAGACTAAAAGTATACTGATAATTGAATATTGAAGTTAAATAAATAAAAATAAGATACACAAATTTATTAAAGCTACAAGTCAAAACTATTTTTTTTTTCAAAAAAAAAAATAGAAAACTTTGTCTATATAGACATACAGAGGCATTTGTAATATCAAATTATAATTTATTAATAATATTTTAATAAATATTTCATAACAAATTATTGCATGGTATCACAATTATTTTATTTGCTATGTTAGGCGGGGGAAATGATATTCTTCATATATCACTTGTGAACATGAGAGTTTAGTATAAAAAATAAAATATCCTAACATTAATTTTTTTTTATTACTGACAACATGAATTATTATAGATGAATGCGGTAAAACTATTTCTAAAATATCATTTTTAAAGTTTAATCTATCAACGTTTGTGATTTATAAATAGATGTAAAATTAATAAATTTTAAAAAGATTCCTAGATTCTTTGTTATTTTTTAATACAATAAAGATAATATTTTTCAGATTGTATTGCTTTTCATGGTTTGCTAACATTTTATGGCATTGTGTAATATTTTACCTTTGTATAGAGTAAACTGAATAGTTTTTGATAGAAAAGCCTAAATGATTAGATCATCACCTTAAATTAAGTATTCACAAATTTATAGGACTCAGGTTCAATTCTAGTGCCAGTATTGTCCTTGGTCATATCAGCAACACTTGAAAAAGTGAGGAAGAATATTATTTGAAATATGTGTTATAAACAAAGCTGTGCCCTATTACTAATAGTTACATGTATTTTAAAAGTTTAAATAAAGTTTGCATTTTTCTAATTCTAAATAATGGAAATAATCCAACATATGGTCACAAATAAAATGCCACCATCATACACTTTTAGATAAACCCAAAATAAACTGAAAATAATATGAAAATAATATCTAGTATCACCATATAATAGTAAATCATCCATGCACTTTACTACTGTTAACACAGTGCTTTATTCACCACCCTCTTTTACAGTTTATAGTTTCGATTGTCCCAGCAATCTTCTTCAGAACTTTTATATCTCCTAACTTCAACTTCTAAAATTTTTTTCTGAAGAAGATTGCTGGGGCAATCAAAACTGTAAACTGTAAAAGAGGGTAGTAAATAAAGCATTGTGTAACAGTAGTAAAGTGCATGGATGATTTAGTATTATATGGTATACATTTGGAAATGCAATAAGAAAGAGTAGCTAATATCTAGTATAAAATCCACCACTAACAACAATATACAAATAATAAAAGTAATATATGGATGCATAATTTAAAAATGATGCGGTCACAGCAAATCATTTCTACTGCAAATACTTATTGTAGTTTTATGATTATTATCCAGAATCAGCTAAAATGTACGTATTATAAAATTATTTAAGATTGACACCACTTAATAATTATAGTAATACTTAAGTAATTTTTCAAAAATCACTCTTTGCTTGAGTTTGCATTATTCAAATTTTAAGTAGCATATTATATGAAACCAGATGTACCTGGCCTAAATAGCTTATGTTTTTTTAATTGGTTGCTTTAACAAATTTTTTTAAAGATTTAATGTAAACAAAAGATTTTAATATTATATATTAAACATGAGAAATGTGGCCAACCTAAAAGGCTGTCATTTTGACTTCAATTCTACACTAATCAAAACTTTTTAAGATTAAATGTATATTAAACAAAAGATTTTAAAATTATATATTAAACATGAGAAATGTAAAACTCTCCATACAGTAGTGCCACCCTGTGCCAACCAAAGTAATTAATGGATGCCAGAAGGCTTTGTGTATAAAATCCCCATCTAGTGCCTACTCATCCAATATCCCCAGACTAGTTTCTGGCTTGTGGCCTTCATCAGTGAGGAGCCTTGGATCTGAGAGCATTGCACCTAAATCTTAGGATCTAATGCAACCCTCTAGAAGCCATTGATTACTCTGGTTGGCACAGAGTGGCACTACTTTATGGAGAGTTTTGCCTTGTTTAATAACAATTATGTGCTAATATAAGAGATAGTGATCATGTCATGAGAAATGCAACTAGCCTGAAAGGTCACCATTTTAACTTTAATTATATTAACCAAAACTAAATATAAATATGGTACTATAGCATCTATTTTTCCCCTCACTAAATATCATATTTCAAATATGAATTAATGTACTACAATTACATTTTCTTCCTGATTTAAATACTATACCTCTGTAGTTAAAAGCATATGGACTGATTTTTTTCTGATAGTTTTTTACTAATGGAAGAATTTTTTTTAATTGGTGGGGAATTACACATGTGAATTTGACATGTGACAGCCTTATGGACAAACATACATTCACCAATCAGCCAACAGAGGAAATAGGGATTTTATATATAAGATAACCATGCAATTTTTTAATCAAATATTTTTAAAAAAAAGATAAGATGAATTATAATTTTTTAAACTATATTTTTATGCAGATTTGAACATTAATTATTAAATGTAATTATTATTAAAGTAACTTGTGATAATTAATGAATATACTCATAAAAAAGATAGCTTCACCCAATGCACATCAATATACCATTTTAGTGGCCTAACTTACAGCTAATACTACAAGTGTTGTTGTAACCATAATAGGCCACTTGTTGGTGATGTATTCTATGCTTTATGTAATGAAATAGCATGTCCATTGTCTTTCAAAAATATTCCTCAAGTGAGCACAATTGACCTATCACTACAGTATGATTTGATAGTAGCCATATTTTAACTATGCGAAACTCTTAAAATATTCATTAATAAAAAATTGTGAGAAAACTTAATCGATGTCGTAGTACAAAGTAAGAATTGTCAGCCCCCATCGCACAGATTTTCGTACAATTTATAACTGAACATAACTGCAAAAGGTTTGTTTGAAAAGCAGAGTTCAGCCAAGTTCATGCAAAAATGCACATTTTTGTGTGAATACATGCAAGAATAATACAATGGCGACTGCAAATATAAAAAATTAATTGAAGCTAAAGAATTACCATCTAAGTGACTGTGTATTTTTTATTTAATTTGCACCAAAATATTTATAACTTGTATTTTTTATTCAATAAATGTCCAAATTATTTCATGGAAAATTGTTGTTGTTATTTACATAATTGACAAGAAAACTAAACCCACTCTCCATCAAAAAACAAACTGTAGGTTTATTAAAAATAAAATGTTTAAGGATTTCTTAAAAAGCATAAAAATTAAGCAATAACTTCTCAGTAGCATAAATGTTTAAAAAGAATATCAAAGAAGTCGATAATTAAAAATCAAACCAATCCACTTCCACCATCTAAAAATAATGAAGAACTTTTCAGCAGCTTATTTTTTAAAAAATATATACATATATAAAAAAAAAAAAGTAAAAAGACAATAATTAAAAAGAAAACCAACCCCCCTCCACCATCTAAAAACAATGTGTTTGTTTTTTAAAAACTCAAACCAACCCCCTTTCTCCATCTAAAAATAAAGAAGAACTTTTCCTTAGGTAAATGTTAAAAGAAAATATCTATCAAGAAAAAAGTAAAAAAATGATAATTAAAAAGCAAACTAACCCACCACCATCATCTTAAAACTAAGTGTTTGTTTCTTAAAAATCAAACCAACCCCCTTCTACCATCTAAAAATAAAGAACTTTTCAGTAGTGTAAATATTAAAAATATATATATAAATTTTCCAAATTTGTAAAAAAATTCAAAATAAAAATTTATAAAATTTATGGTATTTTAACTGTATCATCATCCCATAAACATGTATATTGATGAGCTTTGGGCAAAAACAGTGCCATCTAGCGGTGGAGTGTATTATATGTACTAATACCTTTTTAATATTTGGCTTTATTACTATTAGTATTCTTTCAATATATTTGCTATGTCATATTCATGGATGCTAGACAATAATAAGGCTAAATATTAAAAAAAACTATCCTTTTCTATGAGTATATTTATTAATTACCAGTTATTATGTTGGTTCAGAAAAGAAGAAAAATAACAATTGATATACAAAATATTAATCAAGTAATATTATCACTTAAGAAGAATAGTAGTGTCTTTTTTCACACACCCCTCCTGTGAAAATGAAAGGAACAAAAATGTAAGAGGTTACTGTTAAAAAATTTCTAAATGTTTTGATAAAATGTTATATGTAATATATATAATATTTTATAAAGTTTACAAGATGGAAAATAAATTGAACGCATGCATCTCCTAGAAGGTATTTACTTATTGCTAAACTTTTGTATTAATTATGTATAATATTTTACTGTATATTTTATGATGCATGAATTTTAATTCTATTTCATTAAAAACAAAATTATTTATTTGTACCTTAAAAACCATTAATGAAATCGTATAATTTAATTATTTAACATAGTTAATGTAATTAATAAATGTGAAGTGATAAACAAAATTAATTTGTGTATTTGATGAACTACCATTAAAATTATTTTAAATTGAAAACATGATATAATTTCTTTTTTTTTTATTTAGCTTGAAAGCAACAATCAATTACATACATTATAACATTACTTTTGTATATTATGTAATATATTTATTATTATTTAAAATAGACTTCATAAATTTTACATGACATATTTATTCAATATTAAAATATCATTTATTTATTATATACATGTATGTGTCTGTATTCTGAAAACAGTATTATTGTAGTTGTCAAAGTCTACTGTAGTCAAGCATTGGTGGTTCAGTGGTCAGCACAGCAGCCTTACAAGCAGTTGTACTGGATTTGTGGGTTCACTTCCTGGCCGATGCTTTGACAGATGGAAAAAAAATAAAAAAGTCTGCTGTAGGCATAATATAATATTAATCACTAAACATCACATGATCACTATTTCTTATGCTAGCACATTACTGTTATTAAAACTGGCAAAACTTTCTATACAGTAGTGCCACTCAGTGTTTTCAATTTTATTCTCATAGTTTTGTCATTAAGTAGAGATAAAAGGTAGCTGCTGTAGAGTTGCATTAGATCCTAAGATCTAGGTGCAGTGCTCTCAGATCCAAAGCTCCTCACTGATGAAGGCCACACGCCAGAAACTAGTCTGGAGATATTGGATGGGTAGGCACTAGATAGGGATATTTATGCACGAGGCTTCTGGCATCCATTGATTACTCTGGTTGGCACTGAGTGGCAGGGTACTGTATGGAGAGTTTTGCCTATATAATATTAATGATATGTATTAAGAAAAAACTGTGACTAATAAAACAAAATCACAGTAAGAAAACATTACAATTATACTAAACTTACTTGATCTTTAATTCTCTAACTGACCGGATTGGCTTGGCTGGTGACAACTGATAATTAACTATTTTAAAAAAAAGTAGCCCTGATAAACTTTCTTTTGTAATTTTTTCAGTTAATGATGCTGTAAGTTGATTTAAACTTTATGTTGCTGGTTATTTAAACCATTAAACGTCACATGATCACTACCTCTTATACTAGCACATAATTGTTAATAAACAAGGCAAAACTCTCCATACAGTAGTGCCACCCTGTGCCAACCAGAGTAATCAATGGATACCAGAAGGCTTGTGCATAAAATTCCTATCTAGTGCCTACTCATACAATATCCCCAGATCAGTTTCTGGCTTGTGGCCTTCGTCAGTGAGGAGCCTTGGATCTGACAGATTAGGATCATATGACTATATAAGCTATTAAGCTTAGATTGAAACTATTATTGTGTTTTCAATTTCATTCTCATAGTTTTGTAGTTAAGTAGAGTTAAAAGGTGGCTGCTGGAGGTTGCATTAGATCCTAAGATCTAGGTGCAGTGATCTCAGATCCAAGGCTCCTCACTGACCAAGGCCACAAGCCAGAAACTAGTCTGGGGATATTGGATGAGTAGGTACTAGATAGGGATTTTATGCACAAGCCTTCTGGCATCCACTGATTACTCTGGTTTTCCAGTCATTTCAGATTCATCTATGTATACAATTGTTTGATGTTGGCAACAATGTTATAACAAATATTATTTAAGTGAATATTGTAGTATCTTTGCAGCATTCACTTGATTGATCTCTGCTACATGAAAGATTGTGGCTGTGTTAGGACCAAAACACCACATGATGGTTATATTGTCAATAAACAAGTATATATACAGCTAATTTCTAAATATATATTTACATCTTTAACTTGTTAAAATATTTGCCTCAATAAAATTATATTATGAATTTTATTATTTTAAAGCTTGACAATGAGTGAAAAAATGCACTTTTTTACACCATTTAAATATTTTCTTATTATAATAATTGAAAACAATGCAATCGAACAATTAAAAATAAAATAAACAATAGACGCTTTGTGTCTTTTCTCTAGCTAACAATGCTTATGAATTTTTATTTGCTTATCAGCAAATAAAAATTCATAGAAAACAGCAACAAAAAATGTTTTTAAGTATCTGGTAACTAAGTAACTTAAATATCCACTAAACATTACATAATCACCATTTCTTATGCTTGCTCATAACTGTTATTAAAACAGGCAAAACTATCCAAACAATAGTGCCACTCAGTGCAAGCCAGAGTAATCAATGGATGCCAGAAGGCTTGTGCATAAAATCCCTATCTAGTGCCTATGTATCCAATATAACTGTATAAACTAATGAGCTTGGATTGAAAATATCATTGTGTTTTCAATTTTAGACTCATATTTTTGTAGTTAAGTAGATATAAAATGTGGTTAATGGAGGGTTGCATTAGATTCTAAGATCTAGGTGCAGTGCTCTTAGATCCAAGGTTCCTCACTGATGAAAGTCAAAGCTAGAAACTAGTCTGAGGATATTGGATGAGTAGGCACTAGATAGGGATTTTATGAACAAGCCTTCTGGCATCCATAGATTACTCTGGCTTGCACTGAATGGCACTACTGTATGGAGAGTTTTGCCTGTTTTAATAACTTAAATAACTACCCAGTATTGTATATAAAACATTCTAGATTTTTTTTAGGAGAAATGCATAATTTTTAGACCAATCTGGGTCAATCAAAAATGTCATACTGATTATAAACAAACAGGGTTGTAATATGATGAATCTTGAATAATGAGGAAGATAGTGTGTACATACATTTTTTATCAACATCATGATTAGAAAATTATTAAAATGTAGATGATGTCATAATATTTTTGCCATAATATATGGTTTTAGTTGTGGTTTAATCTCTCAGATATAGATAAAATGCCAGCAATGAAAATTGAAAAAAAAAACATTTTTTAAAAATCAAAAATTATGTTTCATGTTAAAACAATCTTTATCAATTATACTACATAATTTTAAGTTATCTTCATAGATATTTTACTGCTTCAGCACCTGTAGAAGCTTCTTGTATATTTCAATTTTGATAAATTGTGTGCCAATCATTTTCATTCATTCAGTTCACTACATTTCCAATATATTGTACCAGACACCCCCATGTGTTATGATCATAGGTCACTTGAGGGTGCCACTAGGATATTTAATGAATCCAAAAAATTTATTTGGGGTGACCAAATATTTGCTAACAATGATGGGCATTCTAACATAAAATAAATTATTTGTCCATAGCACTAGCTCATCATAGAGTATAAGACCCAAAAGTATTAAATTTAAACAATTTGTAGACAGATACAGTAAACAATTATCAGTGAAATTAATTTAATATATATAATAATAATAATGTTTTTTCAATACTATGTTTATATAAAAAAAATAAAACATAATAGAAAACAAACATCATCAAAATAAAATTAAATAAAAAGAAAGTAATTCCTTCCTGGTTGAGTCCCATCAGATAAGACCTAAGTGAAAAGTTAATTCAGACCATTATATTTATTTAAAGTACTATCCTAGAAAAAGTGGATACTATCAATGTATTTATATAAAGAAGTGATTTTCCAGGGGATAGTGATATTGCATAAGATTTAAATTAACTTTTCTCTTATTGTTACTACTAACTTATGAATACCTATACACTTTTATGGCACAGTGCAGTGTTATTGAACCCAAGCCACACCAAAAAATAGTAGACTTTCAATGGGCCATCTTATTGCACACAACACCCATAACCAAATATGATTTATTATATATAGGCTATTATAGCCATGCAAGTCTGATTTTACACTTCAATATTCCTTGCATACACCTATAGCTAAAGCAATTTGAAACATTCTATAAAAATAAATTTACTGGAAAATATTAGTCTATGAAGTTCTCAATTTATTTTATTTAATAAGAGTTTTATTTGCTTTAGACTGTTGTCATCACTAATCACAATCAGTTATGAACTGATTTAATCAAAAAACAGAATAGAAATTTAAACATTAAAAAATATTTTGTTATTCAATGGTATGAATTTTTAAAATTGCCTTAAGGTCTATTATTTACTTAAATTGATATTTATCATAATAATAACAAAAAAATAATTTATGAAGAAATTAATAAAATGCATAAATACAAAAAATATCAAAATCTATTATTATGATTATGAAAAGTAATGTAAATATATGTAGAAAAAATACTTATAACAACCCCTGGCTTATTTTAACATATAAAAGTATATTACTACTAAGTCCTTCAAGGTCGTTGCTTTTATTTTCTGCACTTTATTGAAGAAGTAACTACTTTGTCCATTTTTATAGTTGTATTTGTTTGGGTGGTCAGTTGAGTTTTATTTGTAGGTTTGCACTAGGAGGTCAGTTTTCTAAGGATTTATGATTTCACCACATGCTGGATCATGGAGTTTATCTTGGTGAGGTGCTTAGCTCCACATATTCAAATAAACTCATTAGAAAAATTGGTCAGTTTATTTGCTAATTGTAGTCTGCTTGCCCCAAACTGTTGGGAAATACCAATAATTTTAGCAAAAGAGCTGACAAGATGTTTGGCTTGACACAGAAAATGATGAGTCCATGAATCTGGAATACAATATTGACTAAAAAAGTAGGAAAACTTGGATAAATGATCAATGAATGCTTTTTATGAATGAATAGCTTCTCTGAACTAATAGATTTTTAATGAGCTTTTATACCCACTCAACCTTGTTCACTCAAAAGTTTTTCTAGAATTTTCTAAATTAACATCCTAAAATATCCAGTTTTTAATTAATTAATAAGTCAGGTTTTTAACTAATTAAAGTAGGACATTTTTACCTTCTATACTAATTAATTCCTTTTACATTTATCTCAAAAATGTTTAACTTTTAAATTTTGTTATCCCAATACATTAAAATATTTTTGGGAGGTTAAGCATTGTTCTATAAAGTTTAAAAATGATCTTATATGTAAGATAAGAAATATATTAATAGTTTTACTTTTTAATTTTTTTAAAAAAAATTTCCATTACTTTTTATAAATTCATTTGTGTGCACATATATACACGCGACTGCACTTTTATAACACATTTGATATAAAATTAAATGAGCAAATTTTCAAAATTAATTTGAAGTAGAATTTTTAACTGAAACTCTCTTTTTGTCTAACACACATTTAAAATGTGGCAAAGCATCTGTTTTAATATAAATGCCTGGAAAACTATTAAATTAGCACTTAGATAGATACCAATATTTTAAAAGTAATTTTATTTATATTGCTTTATATCATGGGTGGACAATTGTTTTGGCTTGGGGACCATAGAGGCTGGTAGAGGGCCACATCGGGGGCTTCTTTGTGGAAGCGAAGGTTAGCAGAGAGCCGCACTTTTTTTTCATGACACAATAAACATACTGCTTTATTCCTTGTATTACCAAAAAATATTTGTTTATCCATTTTTCTTCATTAAATACACGATATTCATCACCAATTTTACATTTTTTCAGAGGGTTCATAGTTTCACTAAACTTGGAAATGTATATATTTGCTAATGCAAAGACAAAATTGAAATTAACTGGATCAACTGGAAAAGCACTGCACATCGTATCTACACTGCGCATGTGTATTGACATGACCATCCTAGTGGAAATACGAGATGAATCTTCAGTCACGCAAGAGAAGGAAATCTCAGTTCAAGGTGGATTTTTCTGATTGTCTTGGCGGGTCACATAAAAACTCTTAATGGGCTGCATGTGGCTCTTGGGCCACTATTTGTCCACCCCTGCTTTATATAAATGAATATATTTTAAATGGAACAATAATCTAGATAAATACTTAACCGAAAAGAAAATAAAAAAGGGAGAGAGGAAGGAAAAGAGAAAAAGAGGATAGAAAGAAAAAAATAATGCAGTAGAGTATCATTATGAACATTTTTTATGTGTGTGTATTTATGTGCATGTAAGAAAGTTAAAAAAAATTAAAATATAAACTAGGTCAAAATTCTAAGTTTTAATGTAGCATATTTTAATAATTATTTTTATATTATATCGCTGTCAAATGTTTTATTAGCATCATTAATATTACAAAAGTATAAATTATATTTAAAGCCGATTTTTTATTATTAAAGAAAAGAGTACTTTTTAAACTAAACTTTAATGAAACATCTAATAAAAGCCTGTCAAAATCAATTTATTGATATTAAAAAAATACCTTACATTATTATTTATTAATATTATCATATGCACTATAATATATCAATTTTTATTTATAAAATCACAAATTTTCTAAAGTTTGAAAAAAAAAAAAAAAAATCACAAATTTTCTAAGATAAAAATAAAAATTGTAAAATTAATTAAATTTTCGTTTTGCATTTACAATATATCTTATTGATATAAAAGAGATATAACCTTAATAATATAATCTGAAATATTGAAATGCTGAAATAAATTTCAATATCATAGTAGCTAGTCACAAAAAGCTGCCACCCATGATGAGCAACTTTTATCATTTGCCTATTTAATCAATTTCCTAATTAGTTCAACATCCCTTCATGTCAGAGAATGGACATATAGATACATTTATAACTAAAAAATTTCACATACTTTATAGATATAAGGATTCAAAGTATAAAGGACATTTGTGCATATGTTTTAGATAGATTTCAGCTATTGCAAATCAAAATCATGCTATTTAGTAATAGTATTTGTCTGTTGCTACTTTTAAATTAAAATTTGGAAGCACTTTTAGCTTATACATTAGTATCTTTATCACACATCTGTGTTCGTTTTACTTATATAAGAGTTTACATCAGATATAAATATTTAATATGTGTAGAAATTGGTAATATCAAAACTTCCTAAATTTTTTCACAAATATCTTAATTTCTTTTATAAAAAATATATCTAAAATAGTCAGACAGTTTTCATAGATTTTAATAAAACATAATGGATGACGTTAATCATAGAATTAAACTTGGTTGGAGTGATTTTGGTAGAAATAACTTGATACTCAAAGGAAATATGCCTATGGGTTTGAAAAGAAAGTTTTTTAATAAATGTGTTTTCTTACTTATGAATCCGAGGCTTGGACACTTTATAGAAGAGCGATACAAAGACTTCAGATCATTCAAAGAAGTATGGAGAGATGCATGTTGGGAATTACAAGAAGAGATTGAAAATGCGATGTATGGGTAATATAACAAACATGTGTTACTGATCTCATTTGAAAAAAATTAAAAGATTGGAGTTGGGCTGGACATATTGCTAGAAGAGATAATAATAGATGGACAATTAAAATCTTAAACTGGATTTCAAGAGATTGTAAAAGACTCAGAAAGAGATCACATGTTAGATGGATGGATGAAATAAGAAAGTGTGCAGGAGTGATGTGGAGAAGAGAAGCTAAAGATTGGAAAAGATGGATTGAACTTGGAGAGACCTTCATCCTGCAGTGGATTGATAATAGTTGATGTTGATGATGGTGATGATGATGATGATGAACAAATTTAGAGTGCTTTGACTTTTAGTTTAAAGCTGCATCAGTCAAATATTATTATTAGATAATGTGATTTCAATTTGCAGTGACATTTTTAATTGTTGTTTGCTTATAGCTGAAATTTATTTAGAAAAATGCACTGAAATTCTCATTATACTTTCAATGTTTACATATGAGAAGTCCATGAAATTTTTTTAACCATTATACGGAATTCTTTATGGGAAATGTTTGCTTATCTGGAGAAAAATCTAGGAAACTGCAATAGTTTCAGTTTTTACATATCTAAAATATTTGTGTCTAATTTGAAAATTATATAATCTACAGTTATAAACCAAAAAAAATCCCACTACTATTTTAAATGTAGGTTAGACAAATGCTATTTACTCGATAGTGGAATTTCAGATTGCTGTGCCAATTTTACTGAGGCATTTGCTTGATTACATTATAACTGAATGTTATCTAAAAAAATCTAAAAATCCCATTATACTTAGTATATATAGTAGTAACGGATGTTTTAGATTGAAATATTATTGCTTGGAATTATCTGTTTATAATTACTTATTTACAAAGTACTTTATCTAGAACAATGCAACTGGACTTTAGTAATGAATAGCCCTTTCTTCTGCCTTCTATTATTTACTTTTATTGTATGTTATTAAGCTATCAGTCCCAGCGCCGGCGCTGGGTACTAGGCGCCCGCATGCAAATTTGATTTTGGTGCCCCTGTCAATATGTATGTTTGCTAAGGTGACCCGACCGTGTCCCGTGGCGTTTTAAAAAAGTCATGATTTTTAGAAAGAATGCACGATGTAATGCTATTTTTGATATCAAAAATAGCATAAAATTGATTGTTAAATTATATATTATTTCATACAAACGGTTTGTATGAAATAATATATAATTTAACACGGCAAATTTAGATATTTTTTTTTTTTTAAATTTCATATTTATTATTTGCGTCACTGTCTGTTTTTAACAAACATGATCTAATATATATATATATATACGCATATACATACATAAGTTCTAATTTATAATACTTTTAGTGTGTGTTTATTTATATATTTGCTAGCAGAAAGTTACTTATAGTTTACTATAAGCAGTACTATATATATATATAAACATTACAATATGAAATTTGTAATATAATAAACTTTATGTTTAGTTTATTGTTCATGATAAATAATAGATTTGATTGTTTTATATTTTTAATATTAAGCAGAGCTTGTGTGTGTCATTTAATAAGATATAATATGACTTCATATGATTTTCAATAATCTACTCTCAATAATTTTTGTAAATAAACATTTGAGAATAATATTCTTCAAATGTGAGTATTTTTGTTAGTAGAGTTTTAATTTCTCAGGGATGACGCCTTCTTTTTCAGATGCTAATCTCTCAGTGATGGCGCCTCCTTCTGCCAGCGCCCGCATGCCTAGCATGCGTTGCATGCCCGCTTCCGCCGGCCCTGATCAGTCCAAACTGAAAGTCTTATAAATGTTTTCAATCTGTGTTTAATTGTTTATTTATTTATATAGATTTGAATCCAGTTTAGTTTCTATGTATTATGGTATCTTTAATCTTTTAAATAACTAAAATCTACCATTGCCAGATGTAAACCAATAAAATATCATATGTCTTCAATTTACATATTACTTTATTAGTATTTTGTCATTTATTTTGCACTGCCATTAGATAATTATCATCTTTCTAAAGTTTACAATAAGTAGCAAAACAGGGGTGGAAAATATGCTACTAAAACAGAAATATGCAACTGAAGAAAATATAATAGGTCATGTAATGCTTTATTGGTTTATATAACATCCTGGCCATGGAGTAGATGTAATTCTAGATATTAAAAAAACTAAAGGCACCATAATATTTAGAAACAGAACTGGATTCATATAAACAAAGTAGACTTAGGTTAAAACCATTTATATGTTTTTCAGTTTATGTTGATAGCTTGATAGTATAAAATAAAAGGCAATGATAGGATCTGGAAAAAAAGTGCATCAATTTCTAAGGTTTAGTTGCACTGTTCTAAGATCAAATCTCACTGATAAAAGCCATATACCAAAACTAGTCTGAAAAATATTAGAAAGGAAAGCACAGAATAGGGATTTAAGTCCTTTAATCTGTGAGCTATCATTGCTTTCTGAGGCTTATAAACATCACATGATCACCATTTTTTATGCTTGATCTCAACTGTTATTAAAACAGGCAAAACTCTCTATATGTATTGCCACTCAGTGCAAGCCAGAGTAGTCAATGGATACCAGAGTTGCACTGAGTGGCAATACATATAGAGAGTTTTTTCTGTTATAATAACAGTTGAGAGCAAGCATAAGAAATTATGATTATGTGATGTTTATCAGCTTAAAACCAATCCTGCCTAATAGGATAGTGGTAACTGTGGTGGATACTGAACTGATTTCAGACCTATATCACTATATATGCTAATGAGCTTGGATTGAGAATATTATAGTGTTTTCAATTTGAGTCTCATGGTTTTGTAGTTAAGTAGAGATAAAATGTGACTGCTGGAGGGTTGCATTAGATCCTAAGATCTAGATGCAGTGGTCTCAGATCCAAGGTTCCTCACTGATGAAGGCCACAAGCCAGAAACTAGTCTGGGAGTATTGGATGAGTTGCACTAGATGGGGATTTTAAGCCTTCTGGCATCCATTGATTACTCTGGCTTCTACTGAGTGGCAATATGTATAGAGAATTTTGCCTGTTTTTTTTCTTTCTGAAGTTTACCTTAAGTGGCAAATGTAGACGAAAAAGTATGGTACTAAAATAGAAATTAACTTAAGTATATTCAATTAAGAGGAGAAAACCATTCTCTCTTAGACTATAGATAAGTAGCACTTTAAATGTTGAACAAAAGACTCTATCTTCATGTTATGTAATTGATTATTAATTTAATAATTATTAATTGCAATATTCCAGCTGGTTGATATATTAATTTCATTCTGGATTTTCTTCAGCATTTACAAAATTACGTTTACATACATGAGAAGCTCATGCATTCATACTATTCTTGATCATTTGTTCAACAATTCGAGTACTATTTATCCTTGGCGTAAGGAAGATGTGATGTATATATATCACAATGATCTTTAATTGTATAAAAATCATTACCCATTAATTGAAAAAAAAAAACCAACAGAAAATTAAAATTTGACCTACTTGTGATATTTTTAAATCTATAATATTAATGAACTAAAGAAATCAATAAATAACTTTGGTGAGACTTAAAATCGTAAATAATGAGAGTGGAAAGTTGAACAATACTTGTTCTACTTTAATGCCCCAAAGCAAACAAAAAATCCTGCTTTAATTATTTTTAGAATTACACCTTTAGAATGGCTTGAAAGGATAAATCAATCGTAAAAGTATAACATTAATGAATCAAAAGTTTATTTAAAAAATTAAATTTATTGATTTTAAGGTTTAAATATTTTTAAGGTTAATATAGAAGATTGTCATTTAATAATATTTTGAACTAATAAACATATTTTTGATATTTTTTATTTAAATTTCAAAAATTATTATTAAAAAAGAAGTATTATAAAAATAAAATTTACGTAAAAAATTGGTATTAAATTATTGAAAGATCTTTAATTACAAGTTAGATGTTTTTTTTTTTTTTGAAAAAAAATGTATATTAGTAATTGCTCTAATACATCCACAAGTTTTTTTTTAAAAAAACTCCAAAACAATAAAAATAACTATAAACTGTCAAAAGTACCAAAATTGTTTTTGCTAAAAAAATTTCTTATACTTGCCATAATAATCATCATTTCCAACCATCATTAATTCACTGCAGGATGAAGGTCTCTACAGGTTTAATCCATCTTCTTCAATCTCTAGTCTATCTTCTCACATCGTACCAGCACACTTTCTTATTTTGTTCATTCATCTCACATGTGATCTCTTTCCAGGTCTTTTAAATCTCATAGAAACCAATTTAAGATTTCAACTGTTCATATCTCTTCTAGCAATATGTCAAGCCAATTCAACTTCAGTCTCTTATTTCTTTCACTGATGTCAATAACACTTGTTTTTTCTTTCACCCATATATTTTGTTTTCGATCTTTTCTTGTTACTCCTAACATGCATTTCTTTATATTTCTTTGTGATCTGAAGTCTCTATATTGCTCTCATGTTAAGTGCTCAAGTCTCAGATCTGTAAATAAGAACTAGTAAACACATTAACTTATCCACATATTTTTTAATACTATTATTTCTACCAAAAAGCCATCCAACCAAGTTTAATTCTATGCCTAATTTTATTCATTATGTTTCCATATGCAGTATTTATAAACTTCTTCTAGCTCAACATTATCAATCTTAATTTCTTATTTTGAGAAAATCCATTGAACATTACTTTAGTCTTTTTAACATTTATTTTTAATCCTACATTTTTACTTTCATCTGATATCTCTTGCAACATTTCCTGAAGCTCTAAAACATTATTTGCAAAACAACTACATCATATAAAATATCTAGATGACATAAATAATCTCCATTTACTTTTATTCTCCTAGCTTCCCATTTTAATCCTGCTTATCTATCAGCTGTATTCACTTGATCTCACTTTGTGCAATTTTTTTTAATCTCTTGAATGAAAAAAATGTCTGTTTTTTATGGACTTAGAAGTAGTGAAAAAAAAACAATGGAGGTGTTAAAAGGCATCACTTTGCAAATATTTCCAGATTCTTTGAAAAATGAAAAACACATTTAGGTTGATGTATTCCATCAAATAGATAGTAATTTGAAAGAGATTAAATTTATAATAATTAAAAATAAATAAACAATTTTTTATTATAAAATTTCATTTATTTTGGTATCCCTGTGTATATACTTCATTTGTTTTTCATTTATCATGGACTAATATATCAGAAAAAGTATTGAATAAATAATTTATCTAACATTTCTCAAATTATCTTATTATTACTTTCTAAATTAGCAAACACTTGACTAATGAAATATCAAACGTGCATCGCAAGCATTTAATTGTCACAAGCAATAAAGAAATTTTAAATATTTTATGCTTGTTGCCACTGGGTAAACATTCAGTCTTTAAATAAGTAATCTCTCTATATAAAGTCACCATATAATGCCTGTCCCACCTAACAATAATAAAATAAAATTAATTTGAATATTTTTATCTCAATATTAATGACTTTTGTAGTTCACTCAATATTAATTTCACAATTTACATTTTTCCTCAGTCCCAAATTCTCAGCTTGAGCATAAGTCTAAATTATATAATCTCACATACTCACTCTAAATAATGAAAAAATCACAAGATAACTAATTAATGATCAAATAATATTTTATTTAATATTATAACTTGAATCATTATTAATAACAACAACAAAAATAAGTGAACAAAATAAACATCACCTACATATTTTACATTACATATGGATCATGTGCAATTTGTCTGTAACTGTAAATTATATCACCATTATTTAATTTCTATTAAAGTACTATTATGTATATAAACAATTTATGATTTATATTTTTTAATATTATTTTGCTTATAATTGTTGTATTTCTATATTATATTGCTAGTTAAATGTGAAGGTATCTGGATATTAAGATAAATTATTCAAACGAAAGATAGTGATTAAATTCTAAATCATATATATTATATCTGGCTGATATTAACCATGAATATAGACAGTATAGAGATTGATGTGATTAGAAATTATAAGAAAATGTCATAAAGAAAATTATTTAAAGCAAAGATTATTAAATAAGTATGAGAACCCTATAAAATTATAGTTGATATTTTAGTAATAGTTTTAACAAGGCTGTAAACCTTAGCAATGAGCGTCTGAAAAAATCGTCACTAGGGACCTTTAAAAATGGTAAAACCAACATGTCTGTTGTTTAACAAAGACAATTTAAAATAGTAATATATAAATTGAAATAATATCCAAATCCTTTCAACACTTAGGTGTCCTTATCAAGGCAACTATAATAAAGAACAAAATAAATATCTAAGAAAACTAGTATGATGACCAGAAACAACTAATCGAAAAACTAGTCTATTTAGCATTGATTGCATGTTATGATATTCACACTGGTTTTCTTAGATATTTATTGAGTATATTCTTTAGTATAGTTGCCTTGATAAGGACACATAAGTGTCAAAATCACTTGGATATTATTTAAATATATATATGACTATTTTAAATTGTCTCTGTTAAACAACAGCAGGTGCATTGGTTTTAATATTGGTGCCAATTTAGCTTGCGCTCACAGCCATTTTGAAATCCAAAGACCTGCCAAAACCATTGCTGACAAATCCAATTGATAAATGACATAAATGTTGAATAAAAGTACTTTAAATTCATATTTTGAAATTATAAGCTAGTAAAAATATGCTTTATTTTCTATGGGCATATAATATAATCTTTTAGTATTTGGAAATAATAAGCTTAGTTTGATCAGACTTCTGCATCTTTTGGACGATCCTTCAGACCAAACCATCTGTCTCCCTCCCAGCATATTCTGATGCTTTTAGCCATCATATTTCAAATATTTTATGAAGGTAAATTTTTTAAAAAAAATCCCTAATAAAATAAAGCATATTATTTTTACTAGCTTATAATTTCTAAAATATGAATTTAAAGTACTTTTATTTAATATTTATATCATTTATCAGTTGGATGTGCCAGCTGTGGTTTTTAGATTTCAAAATGGCCGTAAATGCAAACTAAATCAGGACCTTAATATTTTTACAGTTAGTAACAGCAGGAAATTAGTTTATCATATAAGTAGATATTTTAAAAAACCAATACAATGGGTTTTAAACTTGAACAGAATAATATCTGATATTTAAAAAAAATCACGTGTTGGTCCACTCGAATGATCAAATAGTGGTTTGGGTCTTTTTCAGCTGGATTTTACTACACGAATCTTTAATTTTTGTTTTTCTCACTCTCCTACTGCCTTAAACATTACAGAATATACCATAAATTATGACAATAGAATATAAAAATAGGAAATGCAGGAATTATTAGCAAAAATATGTATAAGATCCATTTAAGAAAAATAGATGGAAGAAACAACAATAGAAATTGAGATTTATGCATATGACAATGCTAAAAGTTATATTAGATTATAACTATTTTAATTTGAATAACTTTTATTTACTTGCTGTTTGTTTGCTTATTTGAAATCGAACTAATTACATCATTTTCTAATTTAATATTATAAATGAAGTTTTTCTTTCTTAATTTCCTGTTTGAAAGAGATAGTTTTGATTATAAAATCAATATTTGATTGTTATTAAATATTGAATGATATTAGAATACCTCTTATTCAGGTTTTCTTAATTACTATTGCCCAGATAGGTTATTTAATTTAAAACCGTTAATTATTAAAAGTTTTTAAATAAGAAAGAGAACTACATAGTTGTATAAAACTCCGATGAGACATTGATTAAATTTTGACTTGATATATAAATTATAGAATTGTTAACCATTTAAAATAATTGTCTTTACTGTTAAAGCTAATAAATATTTTCGTAGCCAATTATCAAAAACTCACTGGCTAAATAAATCGATTTTTTTTTCTTTTAAAAACAACAACAATTTCACAAGTTTTTTCTTGGGGTGTGTGTGTGCGAATATGTGTACATTTTTTTTTTTTGTCAATTTTATTTAAAAAAAAAAAAGACTTGAAAAATTTTGAAGTAAAAGGATTTATTATTAAATGTAAACTAAATATAACAGTTTTAAATAATTGAGTTCTTCACTGAACACTCCACAAGTGATGTGAAATATTAGAGAAACAAACTTTTTTCACCTGGCTAATATGTATTACTAAATTCGATACTAGTCACTTCAGATAAAATATATTAATATTTATTGCTAATCATTTATTATACTAGAAATTATCAGCTATATATAAATCTTAAACCTCAATTAAAGAGTAATGTACAATTTTTTAAAAGTTATGCATAAAAAATGAAGACGTCATGACATGGGGAGTGCTAGTTTAATATAAAATAAACAATTTAAAAGTCATTTGTTAAATTTTCCAATATTTTTCTTCATGTGGTTTAAGAATGTATGGTAGAGATTTTAATTCTATCTATAAAAGAAGAATATTTCGTATAGTTTCTTTTTTATATACTTCCTTGTGAATATTAATTTTTATTAAGCGCGATATCAGCATGTAATACTTATATAAGGCTAAAACCTTAGTACATGCGCCTTGAGTGCTCCCAAATCAAAATGCTGTAGATTTGCCTATATAATTAAGAAACTAGGTTGAGAGATAAGAGGGACCCTCTTATCTTTATAAAAGTCGAATCTTGCATTATAATTTGTACAGGTCTCGCTTGCTAAAATTAAGCACTCAAGGCGCATGTACTAATGTTTTTTAGTCTTATATAAGTAATACTTCCATGAGGTTTAATTCATTTTAGAACACTGATAAAGTAATAGCATAGCTGCAGATTTCTGGATCAAAACTCAATTTTTCACTACTGATGTTTCAATGTTTCATGACTTCTGAACAACAAATTGTTCATTTATTACATTTTGATGTTCTTTTTAAAATATCTCAGCCAATAATACCAAGAAATCACACGAATCCTGCTTACATAGTTTTTTTTGTAGGAGCAACTCTATAGTTATAAAAAACTTAAGGAGGCTAAAAGGTATAATTATTGAACTGGAGTCAGAAATATATAATTATGCATATTATTTGATCTGAATTCAATACATCAACATGCTTTTTCTTTAATTTCAGGATGGCATCAACTTTCCCAAATAATAAGACTGGGTCTTATATTATTTTTTGCTCCAAAAGATACCATAGGGTTTATTTTCAGGTAATGTTTTATTTTTTTGCATACACAAATATCTACATTCATTTAAAGCTGTAAGATGCTTGCCCCAGGAGCCTCCCACAATTCCTTTCTTGTATTCACGAGAATAGCTCTTTCTTTTTGCATTCATCTTATCTGGCAATCAGAATATTCTTCTATTTAAATTTATCATTAGATCAAGTGTCAATTGAAGACTTGCAAGACATGAGTAGTAACTAAATGATTACAGTTCTAAGAATGGGTTTGTCCACATAAAAAACAAAAACAAAATGCAAGCACAAAAATTTAGAAAATGATTCTGTATTTCACACATGCACATTAAGTATATCCATTATAACATAGAGTGTCATATTGAATTACATGTTACCAAATATTGTTCAAATTGCTTGAAATAGCCCTGTGCTGATATTCTTTTTAAAAACTTTTCTTTAGGAGAAAGATTAATGTTATAATTTAAGTTAAACTTTGATTATTAAAATCACTTCCCATTATTTTAAGAAAATCTTTTAAGAAGGAAAAAAGTTTAAGAAATCAAACTAATTCTACTATTAATAGTCAAAATAAGAGTCATAGATCACATGACTCTATTCTCTTAAACTTGTAAGTTACAAACAATGAGGATTGCCAATTCCTCAACAAGCTTTGTGATAAATGCTTAGCCAGAGACAGCATTTAAAATATCTCTGTCAGGATCCCCCCAACCCCTGACCATGGTTTCATGCTTTGGCACTCCAGACTGTCTGAACCTACCCTGGCACCTCTCTGAGGAGTTCCAAAGCACAAAACCATGGTCAGGGGTTGGGGGGTCCTGACAGAGATATTTTAAATACTGTCTCTGGCTAAGCATTTATCACAAAGCTTGTTGAGGAATTGGAAATCCTCATTGTTTATAATTCTACTATTATCTTAAATATTTAAAAGCTGCCATGATAAAACTAAATAAAGCATTCTAAATATAAGTACTAAATAAAATAAACCATTTAAAAATATATAAATAAAATTATAAATTTCTTTATACAGGTAGTATTATGTTTGTCAAAAAATTATCAATGGAAAAGTACAAAAGAACTATGTATACCATTTATTTAAAGCATTAGTTTCAATAATTTTGTTTATTTATACATTCAGTACTTTATAATTCATTACATCCATTGGCCCTTTATGTGACTGACAGTCTTAACTAGGGCTTACTTTCTGGTTAGATCTTATTTTGGGGGAAAAGTGGTTTTGTGATGAGCAAAAATTATGACTAACAAATCCAGATCAAAGTTCTTCATTGATGAAGGCTATAATCTAGGAATTATGTCAGAATCAAGCCTAGGGAAATAATTGGGTAGTGGGGAATATGGATTCAAAAACCACTATTATCTAATTTAAATGATTACTCAAATTTGAAATAACTGGCAGTTGTATAAATAGATTTAATTAATTGTAAAAATAATAACAATACATATAAAATTTGTGTGAATGTATGTTTGTCTGTACAGTTGTGACATGTTTCCTGAGAATGCATGTTTGTCTATGAGCCTGTCACATGCCAAATTCACATCCAGTTAAAAAAAAACTATTATGTAATTTTTATTATGAAGAACATTTATGTGAAGGAGTAATTTTTCCATTAATACTTATTTGTGAATCTGTAAAATTCATATGTCAAATAGAAATGGTAAATTTAAAAATTTAAATTTAGCCTAATTTGATTAGGAGCATTTTATTCAAATCAGGTAATTCTGTAAAGCAAAAAAAAAAAAAAATGTTAAAACAATCAATTGAAAAAAACTATTATAAAAACAATGGTCTTTCAGACTGGCTAGGAAATAATTACACTATTAATAAATTGTAATACAAAAACAACTATCTTTTAGCCTGAGCTACATTTATCTCCCTTATGTATGTAATATTAAAAAAAAAAATTTAATTTACATTAAATCTTAAAAATCGCAGCCGTCTTGCAAGCAAGTAGTTGGTTGCAGACAGTTGTGGGTTCGCATCCCGACCGATGCTATGACATATGAAAAAGAAATCTTAAAAATAAATAAATAATGCAACCAATTAAAAAAACCACAGCCTTTATAAGGCTAGGTACATATGGTAATAATAATAATTTGATTGATTTCTGAGAAAGTCATATATTCAATTGTTTGAACTGAGATTTTTTATTTACATTTTTCAATTGAGAATTGATTCTGAACTTTCAGTCCTCTACTATAGCCAATGAAACTAATGATTTACATTTGGTTGGAAACATTTTTTGGCTGAAGAACAAATAAAAGTCTTAAAATTATCTATGAAAAACAATGTGTTGATTATTTAAAAGGTAATTATATAATAATAGCATTCAATACTGAGTGCCAAAGTGCTGCCTTTAATTAAGATCTATTTTCATGCCTTCCATTTACTTATAAATAAAGTCTTTTAATTAGAATGATTATATTCCAATTTATGTCAAATAATTTTGACTTCTCTTGGAAATTTTTCTGCTATCTAAAAAAAAAAGCCTTATTTTACCTCAGACATGAAAACCAGTTTATGGCTACATCTGGTCAGTGCATTAAACAATATACAATATTCTTAGTTTTATTATTAAGTTGGATTAATTTTGAAATATAGACCTAAGTTATTTTTAAGACAATATTAAAGAAATTCTGAGGTCGTTAATGATTATGCAATTATGTTAGGTTTAAAGTGAAAAGAACCAAATTATTTTTTAAGACATTATTAAAAAAGTTCTGAGGCAATTAATAATTATGTAATTATGTTAGGTTTAAAATTGAAATCATTTATTTGCTGATATTCAATAGCAGAAAATTGATTTGTCTGTTAAACTGTTAAAAGAAAATGTCAATAAGTTAAAGAAAATTTATGCTTGAATAATTATTTAGGGTAAATAGAAAAAAAAAATAGAATTCTGATATATTGTTTTTAAAAACGTTTTAAACAAGCTATAATCCAAAGTTCAGATTATTAATAAATTTCTATATGTTTATATTGATTAAATAAAAGTGGTACATTTTGTGCAAAACTAATGGATATAACACAGCTTAAAATACTATATAATAACATTTCACTCTTCTTACACTTTAAAACAAAATATATTTATTTATTCTTTACAGTTTCAAGTGTTGTTAGCAGTCTTCCCCAGATCTTATTCTCTATTTTTTCTATCTTTCCTTCACCATTTTTTCTATCCCATCCTAAAATGGTGAAGGAAAGTGAGAAAAAGTAGAGAATAAGACCTGATGAAGACTGCTAGGAACAGTCAAAACTGTAAAGAATAAATAAATATATTTTGCTTTAAAGTGTAAGAAGAGTGAAATGTTGTTATTATATGATTATATAAAAAAAGCAAAAATAAAGAAGGAAAGAGGAAGATTATATTACAATATAAAGAATTAAAACACTATATACTGAAACGATAACTTTCCAAGCCCCTATCGTTTCACCATAAAACCTAATGATACACTCATCTGTGCTAAGTTCGAACCTATTTAAATGTTAATAAATTTAAAATTCGCTCATGTCTGTCTAAACAGCATTATATATTTGCATGTGAACCAACGCTATAATTAGATAGGATTAGTAAAATTATAGCGTACTAAATTTATTTAATATTTCTAAAAATGTTCGTTATATTATTTAAGTTAAGAATAAATTATTCATTTTGTTGTTTAATATTGTAATTTCGTATGTGGATATATAATCTGTGCTATATAGAAGAAAGACATGATTTTAAAATATGTAAAAGCCGTTATCTAAAAAAATATTAAATACTTCTTTAAAAAAATTGTTAAAAGATTTCTTGTTTTAAATATATTTCAGGGAAAAGTTTCTCGAAAATATATTTAAAAGCTATATCAAAATATGTTTGTAAATTATTTTAAATAAATATGTTAAAAATGTTTGCATTTTAAAAAAATGTTAAAAGGTTGTTTTTAAATAAAAAGAGTTTCTATTAAATGTAAGATTAAAAATAAAAAGCTGGTCATTCCTTCTATTCTATTTTTTTTTTTTTTTTTTTTTTTTTTCACCCCCCCCCCCCCCCCCTTTTTCTTTTTTTTTTTTTTTTTTAAGGGGTCCTTTTTTTAAGGGGAGGGGAGGGAAACCCCCCCCTTTCCTGAAATTTTTTCGAGAGGGGGGGAGGAGGGTTGTCGAACCCAATTTTTCCCGAGGTTTTTTTTTTAATGGGAAACTTTTCCCACCCCCCACCTTAACAATTCAGCTCTGAATTCTCTCGAAGCCAGTTTGCGCATTACTTGAGCTGGTTTATGCGCTCGTGATTAAGTCATATTGTATATTTTAGTAAATGAATTCATGATCAAAGTTCAATATAATTATTTATATACCAGCCACCAATATAATAGGATTTGGCTTCACATGATTTATAGATATAATCTAGTGATTAAATATGTATCAGTTGTAAAGCAATTCATAAGATGGGCATATGTTAAACCCGTTTATGAAAATTTAATGAAATCATTTATATAAAGCTATTTTGAATTACCCAATGTTTGCGTACATTCAATGCTGAAATGTGTAAAACTTATCAATTTTATGCCAATTGTAAATAAATATATAATTAGTTTAATGTGTTTCGTTCTCTGTCTCGTTATTGATCTAATTCAATCCAATTCTAATTATTATTTATAGTCTATATATGTGAAAACTATGCATTAAGTTAAATTAGATTAGTGATATATTTTAGTCAATTCAGAACCTTTCTTTTATTCATCAGACTCTTATTGCGTCTCCATGACCTATGTCGGCCATGTGGAAAGAGGTATACTACGTGTAATTTCAAGATGGTCATTCGTAGGGTCTTGAGTCTTGGAATCCTGGCTCACGAGTTGAAGTGTGGTCGGACTTGGGATGTCACAGTCCTAGTCTGGTCAGCTTTGGTCTCTTTTGCTTGGATTCTGAATTCTGTTATGCGAATGTACAAACTTGACTGTTACAATACACAGGTAATGTCTTTCGCCTATTGTAAAACATTCAAGTTTTGTGTAGAGCACGATTCTGTTCATTCTATCAAAACATAGATTTTATTTTACTCAACTAAAAATTGATTAAGACTAATTATTTAAGTTTCTGACTTAAATACTAAATTCATATTATGTTGTTTAGTATAACAACATAGTAGCAGATTGAAAAGCTAAAAGTTCCTCATGTAACTCATGTTAGTAACGTTAAAAAAATATGATTGATTAAATCATTGAAACTGTTATACTCAACATGCTATTGGTTAATGAAATATTATAAGACATTCCATACAATTAGACCAATGTTATATATATATGATATCTCAGAAAAACTTGCAATTCAATAAAATATAAATGTTTGTATATCATCTTTATGAAACATAAAATTTTATTTTGTTGAAAAAGAGAAATGCAGGGAGAAAGAAAGAATCACAGTAAAGAAGATTTAGAGCAATTTATGTTATCCCAGAATTTATGAAGCTCTTTCTGATTACTAAGGAGGTACAAATATTTTAAAAATATATTTTAAATATTTTAAAGACATTTTATCAAAGAACTATGTCATCTTAAATCTTTCATGTTCAGATTCTACATTTGAGGAAAGGAGGATAATATATAATATTTATATCACACAAGAGGTTTTATATTTTTATTAACAAATTTTACTATTATACATTTATTTCAAATTTTATTTAATTTCCAATAATAGCATATTAAAACTAATGTTCCCAAATCTCCTTGGTTTAGTGTGTAATTAAGTAAAATTTCATAAAATCCAGTTTAAAAGTCATCAAAAAACATTACTGTATTACTTCAAATATAAGAAGCATCCTCCCCCCCCCCCAATTTTGAATCTGTAAAAGAGGGATGCATCTTAAATTTGAACCTAATTTTTTTAACGTCTTATTTCTGTTGATCTTTGCTTTATGCTATACATACACATAATATTATGATCATAATCATTGATATCCCTGTGTTTTAATCAAAAAAAAAGTTTTAACATTAAATGTCAATATTTTTTGATTATTTTCACTAATGGTTTTAACTCTTTCTCAAACTACTACTTTTAATGTTATTTTGTTGATTTTAGTAATATTTTATAGGAAAAAACCATACTAAATAATCATCAGAATTTTTTTACAACTAATACAACAATGAGATAAGAACCTACCTTTGCTCTGGTTATTTCTTGTTCTCTACACAAGAGAGTGCCTGTCAATAATTTTAACAGTTCTGATATTTTTGGTTTGACTTTCATTTTACACATATATTTTTTTTTCAGAAAATATTTATGAAAATATTAATTATTTTTGAAGAATGATTCAGATTTTAATAGAAAAATTTACTTTACATGAAATCAAATTGAGAAAAAAATCAATGATATATGGCTGCAATTTATAATTAGATGATAAATATGTTTTATGTTGACTGCTATAGATTAATTTTTGCCAATTATAAAGAGAAATTTATTTTTTATAACTTTCATATACTTTAATAATCTGACAAATTATTAATTTGCATTTTAAAGAAAGGTTTTAATGAAAAGAAAAAGATTTACCAATAACATAAATGCCAATACCATATTTTAAAATCTTTTTTAAAAAAAAAAATGTTACAGTATTTACGGTAAACTAAAAAAAGATTTTATAATGCAAACAATATATATATAATTTTGAATGGGCTTTGCAGTCTTGAAAAGATATACCTGAAATTATCAAAAAAATATTTCTTAAAATATTGCATTGCTAATGGTTTAAATGGCCTGAAGATGATGTTCACCGGTGAAATAGGGAAGATGAGAAAAAAATGAGACAATTACACCTGGGTCTCATTTATGCGGATTATTTTAATGCAATTTTGAAGTTATGCAATTCATGTTTCTTCTTAATATCCTTTATATTTCACTATATATTTATTAAATATCAAGAAATTTAAATTATTAATAACTTATTTTGACTTGAAATACTTTTTTAAAAAAAATATAACGTTTTATTGGCAGCTTATGTGAATGTGGCCTGAAGTTGTATTTAGAATCTTAGCTTCTATGTAAATAACCTACTTATACTAATGATTAAATAATAATAATAGATTTATATGTATGTATAAAAATATTGCAATAAATATTCAAAAATTTTAAACTTTTAAAATGTATTTTGTTATATATAACAGAAATAAATAATCTTTTCAATTTTTAAAATAAAAAAATTAAGATTTTATAAACTGAAAATAATCTTTCTAATGATAATGTATAATCTTTTTGTTTTGATTCCAATTTCATTTTTTTAATATAAAAACAGAAAACCATTAACACAACACAAGACTGAAACTGGCACTAGTTGTACATCACATCACGAATAAAAATAAAGTGGCTAACAGGTTTCTCTGGGCATAATTGCTGAGAGATTCTTGACTTCGTTTAAGGAGAAGCCACAATACATCACATCACATCAAGTCTGATTTCTTACCAGTTTACAAATGAATGCTAGTGTTAATGATTAAAATATGTATGAAAAATGTAAAATTAAGTATTGTAGTTAATAAAAAACATAAAAAAAAGTTTGTCTTGTATTAATTTTTTCCAAATATTTGAAATTTTTTTAGTCATACTTTATTTGCTTATTTTTTTAATGCGAATTTTAAAGTAATTTTTCCTCGTTGCTTTGCTTTTATGCGAATTCTGAAAATTACGGCACCTATCCCCCATTTTTCAAGGTAAGTTAAGTCTATTTTTGTGCATTTTTTTTAATGTGGGTTCTTTGTGGAACCCAGCTACCGCATAAAACGAGACCCAGGTGTATATAAGTTTGCAATAAAGTGTTTATAAAATAATATTGCAAAATAAGGAAATAAAAAGGATTTTATGACATTTATCAGGCAATTATGATCTCTTCCCTCATTTGAAAGTATCTTTATTTTATTTATATAAACATTTAATCAGCCATTGAAGCTATTGTGCGCACAATAGCTTCAATGGCTGATTAAATTTATTACAATTAGAAACAGCGCTAAAAATAAATGTTTATTTATATAAACATTAAAAATTGAAATCAAGTTTTTTGTTGTTTATTAATGAAATATAATTGAATAGTTTTTTGCTCAAGAGTTTGTAAAAAAGTTGAGCTCTGAAAGTGACAGTGTTGAGCCAAGATCCATAGTCTTTGAATTCTAAAATGCTGAACTATGCAGATTTTTTTGTTCCCAATTAGCTGTTGAGTGAAAAAAGATATGTGTAAGTAATTTATTCTAATATTTTAACTAGATAATTAAAATTCAATGATAAAAATAGTTAAATCTTTTGTTATGTTATTATTTCATTAGCCCCTTTCTCATAATATTCTGATTTTTTTTTACACAATGTTCTCATTTTATCCATTCTCATATTATTTAAATTTTTCTTTTGTTATTAACCTTATTGGTCAATATAATCCCCATATCTTTATGATTTGAGAAGCTTTTTGAGATATTCTAGTTGATATTAATACTTAATTTCTGGTTAAACTATAATAAAAAAATAGCCTTGTTTATTAACTTCATTCTCTTTACAACCAAATGGTTATTGCCCCCCCCCCCATTTAAATATATAATTTTAAGTAATAACCTGTAGATTTATACTTTATGTTTATCTTCAATATGATAATAATAAATCATGCTATCACACTTCCAACGTAAAGCTGTAACAACAAATAGAAAACTAAATTAAATGGCTGAGCGCTTTCAAGAAGATGTACTTCTTATATTCATAGCTGGTTATGATTCTTTCTTTGAAATCATTATATAAATAAATAACATATGCAAATTCTATGCAAATGAGTCACTAAGACCATCTTTTAGATATAGCAAAACATGCATCCTTACGATTAATGGCAAAGGAATCCTCTGCTATAAAGTAAGCTTCTTTTACCTTTCGCTTAATATCATGCCTCTCAGTACACACTAATTTTGCAGATGTGGGTTCGAACACATGTCCTGACATTTTTTGATGTGCAAAAATTGAAGTGCATTCTGGATCCATATGTGCCTTATTGTATCTATACTTGTTTGTAATATCCTAGTAGCTATGGTGGTTCTTGTTTCACCATAGTATGATGCTTTGCATCCATTATGAGGGCATGCCACTCTGTACACAACCTGTGGGGTCTGATCAAAAGCTATAGTATCTTTAGTGTTGTTAATAAGTCTATTAGTTGAGATGTGTGTAGGAATTTCATTTGTTTTCATACACCCATCTCAACTAATATGCTTATTAACAACCCTAAAGACACTATAGCTTCTGATCAGACCTCACAGGCTGTGTACAGAGTGGCATGCCCTCATAATGGATGCAAAGCATCATACTATGGTGAAACAAGAGCCACCATAGCTACTAGGATATCACAACACAAGTATAGATACAATAGGGCACATATGGATCCAGAATGCACTTCAATTTTTGCACATCAAAATATGTCAGGACATGTGTTCGAATCCGCATCTGCAAAATTAGTGTGTACTGAGAGGCATGATATTAAGCGAAAGGTAAAGGAAGCTTACTTTATAGCAGAGGACTCCTTTGCCATTAATCATAAGGATGCATGTTTTTCTATATCTAAAAGATGGTCTTAGTGACTCATTTGCACAGAATTTGCATATGTTATTTATTTATATAATGATTTCAAAGAAAGAATCATAACCGGCTATGAATATAAGAAGTACATCTTCTTGAAAGTGCTCAGCCATTTAATTTAGTTTTTTATTTGTTGTTACAGCTTTACGTTGGAAGTGTGATAGCATGATTTAATATTATATATAATTTTATTACATTCTACTTTTTCATTATCTGTATGCATATTGTTTCTATTATTTTGTTCATCATTTCATTTTTTCAATAAAAAAATATTCATATTTTAATTTATATATGTATGCTGTGTACATAAAAATGATTTATATTATATCGTAATGGGCACACATGCCGTTACATTATTTATTTTAAAATTAGACATGAAAAATAAAAGTTCGCAAATAAAAACTTCTTTTTTAAGAATTAAAAATTGAAAATTAAAAATCATCTAAACTCTAATATATAAAATCGCACAGATGAAAAATTATTAAAAGAAAACTTTATTAAAAAATGAAAAAGTTTTAAAACTAAATATTAAGAAAAAGACTTGAAAGATTTAAAGATAAAAACAATATACAATAAATTAATTAATGCTATTGTAAAATGGAAATGATTATTTTAATTAGTTAAAAGTAAGCTAGCCCTTGGGCATTGCAAAATGTATAAGTAAAGGTCAGATAGGAGAGAAAAAAACAATAGAAACTAATAGCCAATAAAAGAAATCCCTCAGGAAATGGACCTCAATGAAAAGATCATCATCATCATGACGTAATGTCCACTGGATCCAAAAGTTTACAATAAAAGGAAAAGTTTGGAAATAAAAAAATTAATTAGAGAAAATAGAGATGTGAAAGCAGAGACGTGCTAGAGTTGAAGGAGAAGGGATTGGAAAGATGCACTTTTCAATCCCTTCAGTTTTGCTATAAAAAAAGAGAAAGAAAGAGAAATGATCAATTGTTTTCCTATATTGCAGACCACAGGACATCAGGGTCTGGAAAAATACCATCTACCATAAAGACCAACGGCTAACTGGATACCAATCTCTTCAGGATGGCATGGAAATTCACGTTCAAAATAACAAGCAACTACAAAATATGGACCTTTTAAAACCGTAAGAACTTTAGATAATTCATGAACATTAAGTATAAAACTTTCCCAGTATTTAAATTATAGCAATAGTATTTCCTATCTGACCAAACTAAATTATTTATTAATCATTTTTATTGAATGTACTATTTGTTTGTTAAATCATTTCCATTAATTTATTTTCCGTTCTTTTAAGTTTTTGTTATGATTTTTTTTTAAAAAAATGTTAAATTTAAGTCGGGCATGAATGGCTGCTTAGATTCATAAAGTTATGTTAGTTTAAGGGAGGGTAAATCTTAGGTTATTTGTTTCATGGTTAAATTGGGTCAATGTATTGGATATATTGGTGTAATTAGTAAATGTAGTATGAGGTCTTCTACATGCAGGATCACCTTATACGCCACACTCAGGCAAAATAAGGCTTTCTTATTGACCAATAGAGACAGACGGTATTCCCTGCTCCTTGGATCATCCCTTTTTATCCTATGGAATGGAATAGTAAGATGGAAAACGCAATCCCTTCCTATGGAGTTTTTTTTTTATTGCTCTTCTCATCAGACAGATGTAGTATTCCTGTTCTGGATGAGAGTCAATGTCTTCTATAACGATGTCATTCAGATGTACATTCCTGACAGTATGGTATTTGTGCTGTCGTATTCATGCTGCATTGAATACATCGATGTATCAGATGGATTGACGTTGGTTTGACTGTGAACTTTTGGCCTAAGGTTAAATAAGGGATAGAATTTTTTTTTTCAAATGCAATCTATGTAGTCTATTCATACTTGACACTCTAATAAATACTAAATTCATCTGTGCGAACTTTCAAAATAAAATAAAAACAGTTAAATTGTGAATTAAAATCTAAGGTAAAGTTTAAATGTTTTATAAAAAAATTAATTAAAGTAAACATACTAAAATAATTTTAAATTTATATATGTTTAATAAATGTTTGTGTGTGTTATTACTGGCAGTGGCTTCTTTTACTATTATTTTTTTAAATTGAAATATTATTAGATAAGAATTTATATTTTATAAATCTCTGCATCTCACTGAGCTAGTCGCATTTGGCTGTCGGTCGGAATAAATATATATATATATAAAATTTCTTAACTTACGTATCTGCCTACTATATAAATTTTCCAGGTTCAAATGCCTGGTGGCGCCCTGTATGGCAGATATGGTAAGTCTCCAAAACAACTTCCGACCGTTATAATATATATATATGTGCTCACACATTAAAAAATATTATATACTTATAGTATACAGTGTGTTTATATACCCCTGACCACATGTATAATATAAGGTAGGTAACTAATCTCTAGTCATTTGATTTTATAAATTTACATGCATTTGCCCATGAGTATCAGTTTAAAAAGAATAAGTGGTTGACTTATGCTTAAAATTTATCAATATATAAGCCAATCTTTGCTCACCATGTATGAAATAAGAACTTTAACCCACTGCATGCCTGAATTATAACTTAATAAGAAATATATAAACTTATTAATTCTGTAGCGTAAGAGACATAGAATCTCATTTTTAAGCATATGCAATTAGAAATACTTGGTGAATTTTAAATTTTACTGGAATAAATACTCTATTTATATAGAGACTACATATATAATATAAAAGAGGTAACAATCTTCTGCTCATGTGTTTTTGCAAATTTACAAGCACTCACCTGTGAATATATATAAAAAGCATAAATGGATCACTTATGTTTAAAGCTTGTCAATATATAAGCCAAACATTGATAAATAATAATAAATAATTGATAAATAATAGGTGTTGTATTACAGTCAAAGATGATAAACAAGATGTGAGCTATTATCTATTACATATAAGTATGTGCAACCTGTGATTCATGACCTCTTAGGGTTTGCATAAAACTTGTTGAAAGTCACAAAATTTTTAAAAATTCTATTAAGTTTTGGAAATGATATTTTTTTTTTTTGAAATGATATTTTTTTTTTGTATTTGAAAATTTAATTTTTAAAAATAAATAAAAATTTCATGAAAATAAATTACTTTTCTATATATCTATTTTTTTGTAAGTATATGATTTGTTTCAAAATTTTTATTTCAACTCATATGTGCTTTATACTTAGATATAAGGAAATATGTATTTATACATTAATTAAAATATTTGTACGTTCACATTTATAATTTAGATGTAATGAGGCATATCAAATTTTTGTCTGAGGAAGGGGCCCTTTACCACTGCTTTATATGATATATGCAATGAGGGCTTGGAACAAAATATAGTGGATATCATGGTTTTACTGTAATTAAAAATATAAAATAATAGATCTTGTTTTATGTCTGAAAAAATATGTTTTACAACAGTTAATCAATGAAGATCTATAGTATTATTTACATAAATCAAAATAGTTTTTGTAATTCAATGAAAAATTTGTCATAAAACACAAAGTATTCAGTAAATTCCATTAGATGCAATCTTTTATCCAGTAGAAAGGCAATAATGTACGTTTTTTTAAAAAAAAAAAATTAGCATATATATATATCCTATTTTTATCTATATAATATCACTTTAAATAGAAAGGTAAATCTTTTTTACCTATACAAAACTTATGTAGTTTGTGTACATTAAAAAAAATGTGTTTTTCTAAGAAATGTTCATAGATTACATATCAATAAAGGAAAGAATTAAAACTTTATAAAAAAACTTGTTTATAATTCCTTATTTTTTGTATTTTTTGCAGATTTATTTAAATGTTTTAAAGATATTAAGTTTCTTTATAAAATAATTTGAAAGTAATACATAGTCTTTTCCAGCAATCCGATCAAGATTTGAATATTTCTGCTTTGAAAATTACATAAAACTATTTCAATCTTATCAAGTAATATTTTAGATCAAATTAAAATGAAAAAATAAGTTGTATATATTATTAAGTACCATCAATTAAATTTTTGTATTATTCAAAATTTAATAAAATATTCTTACACTATGATCAAATTTCATCTTATAACATAAGACACTGTCATTCATTGATAAATAAGGATAGGATGTCCTTTTATAAAATTCATATTCTACTTTCATCACTTCAGAATAATATTTAAAGTAATCATAAACAGAACATGTCAAAATTTTTTTTGCAGTTTTAATCCACCAGTCATGTTTAAGTCTTTGTAAAAATTATTGAACTTTTGTCTTTAAATTGGATCAACAAGGGCTTCAATGCTTCCATCATCAGATTTTTAATAATATGGATGGTGAAGTGTTGGAAGATGGAGAAGATTGAAGTCTATCTATTAAAACTTGAATATTTGCTATCTTATATAAACTGAGCACTGATTATATATATGTGTGTGGGAGTTGATAATGTGGATCAAATGGTAATTGCTGGTTCAGCATGAATTACATATATTGGTGATTATTTATCTTTTCTACATGGGTGTGGTTATCTGTATCAGTGGTATGAGATAAGGTGGATAGTTAATGGGTGCTTGAAGTCTGTGTTCAAATCCTCTATATTTACAATTAAGCTCTAGGTATATGAAGAATACCTGTATTTCAAATCTTACACATTAAGCCTGCATCCTGCCTATCCCTCTTTTATGTATTTAAATGGATAAGTTCCTATACATGAGGGGTTAGAGTGACTTGAGGTCAACATGGGCATGGCAATAATATTAGCATCAGCATGGGATCTGGTCTTTCCATCATCAGATTTTCAATGGTATGGATGGCTGAAGAGTAGGAGTTTGGAGTATAGTGAAGCCTGTCCATTAAATTATGAAGATTTGCTATCTTGATATAAACTGAGAACTGATTATATGTGTGTGTGTGTTTGTGGGAGATGATGATCTGGACCAACTGATGACTGCTGGTTCAGTATGAATTACATATACTGGAAATTATTTATCTTCCTTATATGAATGTGATCATGTATATCATTTATACAAGATGGATTGGATAGATGTAGGGAACTTGATAGTCTGAGTTCAAATCCCTAATAAAATTTGGATATCAATACTATATATTTTGAATCAACAAGCAAGGAAAATTTATAAAGGTAACATTGCATTTTATGCATCTCCTACATTAAATGAATTAATAATTATCTCTAAAGATAAAACCTCATTTATAAATAAAAATGGCATCATTTATAAATGAATATGTAGGTGTGGTAGCAGATATATAGGGGAATAGAGACGCACATTGGAGAAAAGAATGAAAGAGCACTTGCTGTTATTATAAAGGATTCAAAATAGGAAACAAAATTGCAAAGGTAATAATAACTTATCAGCTTCCATTTTTTACGACCATAATAAATCATGTATATATGGTTTTAATTTCAATTATAATAATGTAAAAATAGTGCAAACTGTAAAAAATAACAATAAAAAGAAAATAAAGGAAGCTATGCACAAGTAAGACTTAATCAATAGGCAGGCAACAAATGTTAAGATCACGGAGTTATGGAAAGGTTAACCTTTCAAAGAATTAGTTGACAAAGACTCCTAAGTGACGATTATATTTTTTATTCTTTTCAAAATAAGATTATATCTAACTAAAATATCATCATTACAAACCTTTAGGAAAACAATAACAGGTTTGTTTAAAAATATTTTTGATAATCTTCAGCATAGTTTTCACTGATACAGAAGATTCATTTACATTTGAAATATAAATTTCTAAAGATATTAATTGCTTTTATTAGTAAAATAGGGTTGAAAATAAAATACAATGGAAAGCTACAGTTAGAAGTAGTATTAAAGTCATTTAAAAAGACCTTATTGTGTAAGAGATTTAGAAACATAATCCGATCAAAAAACATGTAATATATGCAGATGTATTTGTGGCTCATAAATTAACTTACATAATGATCATAAAAATCATAAATAATTGTTTGTTCTTTATTTTTTTGGAGGTAAGATGTTTTTAGTCATTTATGACTGGCTATTAATAACAGTGATTTAAGCACAAGTGCGTGTGCGGTGCAACTGCTCCCAAAAGCTGTTAATACAAATACAAATAGCTAACTAAAAATATTAAAACAGCTGAGCGCTTTCAAAGGATCTTGCCTTCATAATCATAGCTTGCTTACATTTAAATTTATGCAAATATGCTAATTCCATCTTTTTGATAGAGAAAAAAACGTGTCCTTCCTGTTTATGGCATCGCTGTTTTAATATTTTTAGTTAGCTATTTGTATTTGTATTAACAGCTTTTGGGAGCAGTTGCACCGCACACGCACTTGTGCTTGAATACATACATTTCCCAAAAGTAAAATTATTTAACTTAACAGTGATTTATAAATTAACAACATTTTTTTCCTCATGCTGGTATAAGCACTTAAACCAAAGAATGCAGGTTTAAATATTAGAGCAAAATTTGCCAACAAATCATTTTCTGGTGTGGAAAAGAGTGTTTAGCAAGATCAACCCTCAATGCCAACCATGTTCCACAGCAGATGAGACAATTCATCATCTCCTGTATTTCTGCCCTTTTCTCAAGCCGATCAGATCCTTTATTAAGGAAAGCGTGTTGCTTGATATTAGAGAAGTTTTAGTCATTCAAAAGGCTATAAAGAGTGGCATATTCTCAAAAATCAGAATTGCCATTATTCTAACCTTTGCAATCTGGCTATCCAGATGCAAGGGTATATTTGAAAATGCCAATCGTGATGTCTGCAACATCTATATCAAATTAGTCAAGTGACTCAAAAACAGAGATAGATTGCTGGCTCCGGATTGGCTTTTCCATGAAACCTGGGCTAAGGTCACCCTCCTGGAGGAGTGAAGGAGGGCAATGGTCCCCAGGCTTGGACCACAGCAAGTTCTACAGAGTGAATGCTTTGCAACAGTGTAAAAAGAATATAGCCATGTATAGATAAACATGTTCAATTGTATCTAATAAATTTTAATTTATTTTAATAAAAAAATAAAGAACAGATATAAATATTGTTAGTAAAATAAGGCAAGTATAAATTTATAAAGTTCCAAACATTAAGAGTGTTAAAAAACAATTCAAAACAAAGCAAAACCCTCCATCTTGCACAAGCCTTCTGGCATCCATTGATTGCTCTTGCTAGCACAAGATGGCACTACTATATGGAGAGTTTTGTTTGTTTTGAATTGTTTAATAACAATTATGTGCTAGTACGAGATAGTGATCATGTGATATTAAGAGTGTTAATAGGACGGCAAACGATAGCAAATTACTACTACTGCAGAATTAACATTAACATATGGTAGTTTTATCTAGTTATTTAACACCTATCGTTGATAGAAAAACATACCTAAATATACAAGCATGTATTTAGATATATGATATTGTATTACTAAAGTTTTCTATTAATATTGTATTACTACTAAAATTATATCTTATGTATTACGTAAAAATTTATAAGGGCATTAATTTAAAATAATATATAAACAAGGTAGGTTTTCATAGATCACTGTTTATTGATTAACTCAGTTATGTGATTATATTACGTAATTAATTTAATTAAAAATTAAAATGTATTATTTTAATAATTACAGGTATATATTGTAATTATTATGTAAGCAATATAATGATATTAACTTTAAATAAATTTTATTTATTATATCTATAGTTTTTATAAATTTTTTAATTTACTTTCTTATCAAAAGCTTTTCTTCATAATTTTTTTGTCTCCTGTCAGTCAGCTGCGAATGGATCTTTTTAATCAATTAAATGTTAAAAATACTATTTTAATAAACGTACTTAACTTGAAGAGAGAAGTGGTGGGTGGGTTTAAGAGCAACAAAGCTAGATGGAAAATTGATTTGTCATGTTTAACTGTCAAAAATTAATAATGAAATACAATAAACAATTTAAATGACATGTTTTATTACAATTACCAATAAAATTCATTATTTATGACAAACAATTATTGATTCTTACTAACGAATTAAATACAATTCTGAAATAGTAATAAGAATCACAAATCATTCAAATACAAAAATTTTACTTTTATATCTATTAATCATTCTTTAAAGGCATCAAATACTACACATATTATTAGATAATAATCTATTTTCCCACTACAGTATTTAGAGATTTAATTTTTTACGCTCGAATACTTATAGATTTTTTAAAAGCCTCTAACAACGTGCAGTTTAATACGGCGATAAAATAGAGAATTCAAAAGCTAAGATTCCTGGAACAATTCCCATCCCAATAAAATAAAAATAAATATGTTTGCTTAACTGAATTTTATTATGGACACTTTATTATTTGTTTGATATATTAGCAAATGATCTCCTGATTAACCTCCTATAGTTTAATGAAAGAGTATTAGGTTAATTGGTAGCCGCAGAATAAATTTAAAAGAACATTTGAAAGTAACTATTATGTTCAATCTAATATTGAGATAATATAGTATAACATATCCTTTAGACAAACTAATCCTACTATTATTATTTTTGAATATTTTACTATTTTCTTATTTCATTTTTTAAAATAATCAGTATCTTAAAAATGATTAAAAAGTTTGTCGTGCAAAGTTTTAATTTGTTATAACCCAAAAATCAAACTGAAAGAGATGTGAAAAACTTTTTTTTTCTTCAGATAGCTGACAATTTTTCATCCAAACTGAGATTTTTTTTTTCAAATAGTTAGCTTGTAGATAATCTATATAGCTATTCAATCATCATCATCATCATCAACCATTATCAATCCACTGCAGGATGAAGATCTCTCCAAGTTCAATTCATCTTCTCCGATCTTTAGCTTTTCTTCTCCACATCACCCCTGCACACTTTCTTATTTCATCCATCCACCTCACATGTGGTCTCTTTCTGGGTCTTTTACAATCTCTTGAAATCCAGTTTAAGATTTCAATAGCTATCCAATATTAATTAGTAAATATTTCCCAATGCATACTGCTATCTGAAATAAATATCAATCACTTCAAACGTAAACTGTTTTGAAATGTGGTCTCCAAACGTTTATTCACATAGAGCTTAGATCAAATTTTCTTAACATTTAAGATGATTTGATATTTAATTAGTAAATCTATATTTGGAAGTTTTTAGCTACTCCTTGAATTAAATTCCACTTTAGTTTGAAGGTGTCATATGAATGCTTCTTGCATTGATTTTATCTTAAGTATAATATAATACAAACTTCAGCAGAAGTAAGAGGGATATTATATAATTAAAGCTCCATTAAAAGTGATAATTCACTTTATCTATTAATTCCAGAGTTACTTATTATAAACATAAATAATTGTATGATACTTTGGAATACAATTGGGGCTGCTTATTTCTAGTTCATTCCTTTAATAACAAATTATATTTGTATTATAAAGATTACTGCCATGATATTCTAAATGAGGACAGTAATAATTGACTTCATTAGTAAGATATGATTGAGGTTAAATCACAATAATGAAAGTTACAATTAAAAAACATTGAAGACTTTCAGAAGTTAATACTCAGCATCAGAAAATATCAAATAATTTATGTACCAGCAAATGATATATGTGAGTAATGTGTATTTTATAAATTGATTCACATTATCACAAAAAATAATTTTAATATTTTTATCATGTATTTCTTTTCTTTTAAAAACATTAATATGGTCATATTTCTTTGTAAGTTGCTGTTAGTGACTTAAAGGTTTATATGTTCATTTTTGGTAACATGAACATATAATGAATTAAAAGGTTTTATTAACAATTTTTTTTATAAGGATAATATTTGCAAATATTAGACATTGTATTAAAAATAGCTTATAGCATTAGTGAGATATTTCTACAGACCTTTTTATGCTAATATGTTATATAATACTTGAACAAGAATGGAATGTAAATGTTCAATTGTTAAATAAAAATGTTTTTTTTTTATTATTAATAAAAATAAACTTTTTATTTTATTTTTATAAATGAATATATATATGCCAATACATTGTACACATTTACATTTCACCTATTTCTTTGATCTACAAATTTATATACATGTACATTATTATTATAAGTATATAATTTTTAATACTAGATATAATAACATTTCTTTAGTATCTATATATATATTTCTTTTCATTATATACATTTTATTATTATTATTACTTACCTCCCCTTATTCTTTATTATTTTACACCACTTTTTTATTACATCTTATACAAATGAATGAAACCTTTATATATTAGTCTTTATATAATTACTTTTAATTAACATCATTAGTTAACAATTTGTTCTATTTAAACTGGTTTTTGTTTTTTAATATATACATTTTCTTTTAGCATTCTTTCCATATATAATTTCCTTGTACAAATTTTGATATAAACATGTTAGAAAATGTGGAATTATATAAGGAAAGAATGTTTAAAGAAAGTTTGTATATTAACAAAAAACAGTTTTAAATAGAGCAAATTGCTAAATAGTGGTTTGAATTAATATAAAGAGTAATATATGAATGTTTCCTTCATTTATATAAGATATAATAAAAATTGATTTAAAATAATAAAGAAAATGGGGAGGTGGTGGTGATGGTGGGGTAATAGTAGTAGTAGTAGCAGCAGCAGCAGCAGTAGTAAAAAATGTATATAATGAAAAAAATATGTAGATTCTAAAGAAATGTTATTATATTGTGAATTAAAAATTTATACTTATAATAATAATGTATATGTGTATATATTTGTAGATCCTTGATAATGACTACAATGAAGTAGTTGAAACATTGTTAACATGTACAATGTATTGAAGTATAAATGGATTCATGAAAATAAAAAGTTTTTAAAAAGAAAAAGGGGAGAACAATTTTATTGATTTTTTTTATATACATGAAAAGTTAAATAAAGATTGAATTATTTTAACATTTTATTTCCTAAAGTGACATAATATAAAAAAAACTATCGCTTTAACTTTATATATGAATAAAGGCCAAATATTATGCATTTAGCTTTATATTTGAAAAACATTGTTTATATAAAATATATTTTCTTAATAATAATTTACCAACATTTTTCATAATCAACAAATAGTTATAGTTTCTAGCTTTTAGTTTCATAACAAACTAATAGTTCTTACTTTTCAAAACTTAAAACAAATTTGAGTCCTTTTTAAGATTTGTCATCCAAATTTTAAAATGAGGACATTATTATAGGTCATTTCTTAATCAGAAATGAACAAGATGATTATAGAGTATTAACAAACAGAACAGAATTTTTTAAAAAAAAAATCTTGCTTTCAACTGATTCAATTTTCTTTTATCAAAAAAAAAGCTTCTTTTATAAACAAAATAATATTCATATTGATTTTAATGCACCAGGAATATCCCATAAAATGTTAGACTATATTAATGTCTTTATTCTTTGTTTTATATAGAAATAATTATTAAAAAATATCTAAGTACTAAAAAATTCAAAATAATATATATATACAAAATATTTTATTAGAAAAGTTTTTATTTACTATAAATGAAAAAGCCCCAAAATAATTATTTTTTCATTCACAATTGGGGTTTTTATATTTATCTTGAAAGAATTCTTAACATAGTCTTTTAATTCATGCTAACTAAATATAAAAATTCCAAGTGTGGTTGAAAAAAAAAATATTTTGGCATTTTAGTTCTGAGTAAACAAAAATGTTTATTATAAAATATTATATATTAAAGAATGTTTTAACATTTTCCTTTTTTACCATAAAAATAAGAAAAAGAGGGGTTGAAAAATCGATTTCACACGACAGTGGCAAACTAATTTGTTGTTCCATATTTATAAATGCCACTTTGTTATATCTTCTAACAAATAATTTTTTTTATTGCAATTTCTTCTTAAATCTCAAATCAAATACAAAATTAAAAGAAAACTTTTATAGAAGAAAACTTTATTTTTAATATATATATATATATATATATATATATATATATATATATATATATATATATATATATATAAAAATCAAAACACCCCAAACTAAAATTAAACCAGACCAGAATAAAAATAATATTAAAACACAACCTAAGGTTTCACTGCTACAAGCAGACTTCTCAAGTTAAAGAAATAATAAAAAAAAAACAAAAAAACACACATTATATATACTATTAAAACTACCCACAAATCCATTCACTTCCCATCCACCCTTAATATTAAAAGAACTCTTAAATAAGTTAATTGCTTCAGAATCATAAATTTTCAATAATAAAGACTCTTTAATTCTTCTTTTGATTTCATTTCTCTCAAAGAAGACAACCTTAGCTTCATCAAAATCAATAGTGTGGCCTGTATCTTTTTCATGGACATACAAAGCAGAACTAAGATATCTATTTTTAACTCTACTTTTATGAACCTTTACTCTTTCATTTAAACTCAAACTACTCTGACCTATGTAAACCTTCTTACAAAATAAACAAGGAATAAAATATACCACACCAGGAACAATTTTATAAAGATTATTTAAGTGTTGGATACTCTGATAAATTTGTTAAAAGTATTTTATTTAATAGTAATATTTGTAAGGATGTAAAGGTTAAAGAAAAATATGATTTTATTTCTTTGCCATTTAAATTGTCTTCTTATAAAATTGTGTGTAGAAATAGTAAATTGTTTGGAAATAAGAAAATTGCTTGGAAAAGGGGTGTTACATTGAATAATTTATTGAATAATACAAAGGAAGTTTTTGATAGAAAGACTATTCCTGGTGTGGTATATTTTATTCCTTGTTTATTTTGTAAGAAGGTTTACATAGGTCAGAGTAGTTTGACTTTAAATGAAAGAGTAAAGGTTCATAAAAGTAGAGTTAAAAATAGATATCTTAGTTCTGCTTTGTATGTCCAGAAAAAGATACAGGCCACACTATTGATTTTGATGAAGCTAGGTTGCTTCTTTGAGAGAAATGAAATCAAAAGAAGAATTAAAGAGCTTTATTATTGAAAATTTATGATTCTGAAGCAATAACTATTTAAGAGTTCTTTAATATTAAGGGTGGATGGGAGAATGGATTTGTGGGTAGTTTTAATAGTAATAAAGTGTGTTTTTTTTTTTTTTTTATTATTTCTTTACACTTGAGAGTCCTTGTAGCAGGAAACCTTAGGTTGTGTTTTAATATTATTTTTATTCTGGTCTGGTTAATTTTAGATTTGGGGTAGTTTTGATTTTATATTGACTAGTTTAGCTTTATGCTTGAATGTTTATATATATATATATATATATATATATATATATATATATATATATATATATATATATATATATATATAATAACAAGTCAGATGTCACATGACTTATATATAGCTTGCACTTACACTGCAGGATGAAGGTCTTTCCAAGTTCAATCCATCTTCTCCACTCTTTAGCTTCTCTTCTCCACAGCATCCTGCACACTTCCTTATTTCATCCATCCATCTCACATGTGGTTTCTTTCTGGGTCTTTTACAATCTCTTGGAATCCAGTTTAAGATTTCAATTGTCCATCTATTATCATCTCTTTTAGCAATATGTCCAGCCCAACTCCACTTCAGTCTTTTAATTTTTTCAATGAGGTCAGTAACACCTGTTTGTTCTCTTACCCATATATTGCATTTTTGATCTCTTCTTGTTACTCCCAACATGCATCTCTCCATACTTCTTTGAGTGATCTGAAGTCTCTGTATTGCTCTTCTATTAAGTGTCCAAGTCTCAGATCCATAAATAAGAACTGGTAAAACACATTTATTAAAAACCTTCCTTTTCAAACACATAGGCATATTTCATTTTAGTATCAAGTTATTTCTACCAAAAGCACTCCAACCAAATTTAATTCTATGATCAATTTCATCCATTATGTTTTCATATGTATTAATAATCTGACCAAGGTATTTGTAACTGTTAACTTCTAACTCATCATAATCGATCTTTATTTTCATATTTTGAGAAAATCCATTAAACATTACTTTTGTCTTTTTAACATTTATCTTTAGTCCTACTTTCCTACCTTTATCTGATAATCCCTGCAACATTTCCTGCAGCTCTAAAGCATTATTTGCAAAAACAACTACATCATCTGCAAAATCTAAATGATTTAAATAATCTCCATTTACTTTCATTCCTTTAGCTTCCCATTTTAATCCACAAAATACTTCTTGCACCACTAACCTGTTTTACAGCCTTCTCAATGTTGACTTTCCCAGTATCATTATGTAATATAATTGTTGCTGTTGCATTTTTATAAATATTCTTTAAAATATGATAATATCCTGGATCTATACCTTGATGATTCAATTCTTTAATCACTGAAAAAATGTTTATAGAATCAAATGCCTTTTCATAATCTACAAATACAAAGCATAATGGCAACTCATATTCATTTGTCTTTTCTATAACTTCTCTCAATACCTGGATAGGATCTAATGTACTAAAACAACTTTTAAATCCAGCTTGTTCTCTTGGTTGATGAAAATCCAAAATTCTCTGTAGACGAGTTGTAATTATCTTGGTAAAAATTTTGTATAAAACTGATAAAAGTTTGATAGGTCTGTAATTTCTAATATCTATTTTATCACCTTTTTAAAATATTAATATTAATACTGCATTCTTCCAATCATCTGGCATATCTTTATCATTTCAATATTTGGTATATAACTTTGTAATGGTATGAAATGGGGAAGTAGATAAACTATGGCTATAGATTTAGTTACAGTATCTACCTCATCTAGATATCCATAAATAGAAGATTGATATAACAACTCAATAACCTATATGGCCCAATAAATAAAAACTAATTTAATGAAATTCAGAACTTAATGAATATAAAATTATGTATGCTAATAATAGTATTGCATATGTGTGTGTACCAGGATCTAAATCCATTATTTATGCAATCATAATCTAAAATCTAATTGGTTAATAGGGTCTAGCTCTGATGAATGTATTAGACATTGATGGGTAAATTCTAGAATATTAATGTGTACAAAATTGCATAACAATGATATTGCGCCATTTATGAGTTAGGATTTTAATTATCTGGGTCTGCTTAAATAATATAAAATAAGTAAAACTATAATTTTTAATTTGATTAATAATGATATTATTTTATTTACACTTTATAATTACAATCTAAGTTACTTCAAAAAAATGTCATAAATAACATTTAAATTATAATGACTATGGGTAAATTTACACTATGAATGATGTAATACAAAATACTTACTTCACATTAGGAGAAGGTATACATTTAGCCTAATCCAACTATTAATGCTTTAATAACATTTTTAAAACTTATTATGATCTGTATTAGAATATCAGACCTAAATAAGTCACCGTGGCCAGGCTCATTCAAAGATTATTTGCACTTTTAACAAATTAAAATGATTTTCTCTAATCGAATGTATATGTAATCATCTGCTTTATGTAAACTTATATATGAAATATTTCTTCTTTTCACATGTATAAAAAAATCTAAATATAACTGAATATTTTGTAATCATATTGGGATACTTGATGTTTAAAGTTTACCATACTTAGTTAGATGATAAAATCTCCATAAATTCCCATAGATGTCCAATTACAAGTGACATAATAATAATACAAAAGAGATTTGAACATGATTTTTGGAATAATTCAGTATATTTTCCAAGACAATGATTATGCAATTAAATCCTTCTAAATATCTAGTCCGCATCCATTAAAATGTACATCCAAATGCAAGTTTCAGCAAATAATAGCTTCTGTATGATATATCAGATAATATTATCATAAACCTTTTAATGTTAGCTGTTAATCTACCCATTCATTTATTGCATTATCTGTAAATATTATAATATATATATATTAAAAATTTCGATGTCCATATAATATATGTTTCAATAGGATAAGAGAAACACGTGGTAGATGACATCATGGTTTAACGGTTAAAACTTGATGTATTAAGATTTAACATTTTCTTCTCTTGTTAAAATAATTCTTGATGAAATGTTGAAATTTAATTTAATTTAATGATTATATAAAATTTATATCAATAATTTATTGATTAACTTCTACGTTTGAATAATACCAATTGATGTATTTGAAAACATTAGTTTCACTTTTAATAGTTACTGAATTCTAAAAAACTAATAAAATCTATATTACTTTTTTAATTAAAATTTTATATGTTTATGATTGCTTCCAGACTTTAAATTATTATCGGTATGTCATATACCAATCATATTAAATAAGACTATTAACTCAAGTTTAATAATAAACAATATATTGCCTATGGGTATTAATTTCCCTAATTGAATACAAGCATAATTTATATACTTGAACTTTTTAAGTAAAAAATTAATTAATATGTTTTAAATAGTTTAAATTAATGTACTATAAAATATTCTATTTGTTTTGATTATAAAACCACTTTAAGATATTGAACATTTTAAAATCACACTCAAAAAATATTTATTGATTTGTTGTTCCCAATTGACAATACGTATATAATTAATATACAAGTTATAAAATTTATCATAATTGTTTTCATTTAAATTTAGAGTTATTCATTAAAATTTTTTTGGGAGCTAAACACATATATACATTAAATAACTTTTAAAACAGCAATAACAAATAATATAAATAATAATTATATAAATAAACATACAACCTGTTTGGACATAATCAATATTTATACACAAAGAGTTCCACAATTTTTAAGTTCATTTTATTAAGTTCATAGAAAATCGACAAAAAAATCCATAAAATGACAATATTTTAAAATATAGTAATTCCCAAAAGCTTGTTTCCTTTTATAATCCTTAATGGCTTATAAGATTTATATTGCATTTAATGTTGAGTAATAAGTACGCTTTATTCTGTTAAAATGATTAAAAGAGTATTTATTAAATTCAGAATTATTATCCATTTGGGTTATAACCCTTAGCAAATTATTTCTTGGCACATGAGTAGACACACATTTTCTCTCTGTGTTTTTAATCATGATTAATCATCTTAATTTCTCTTGTCTATGTTAGTCAAAAAGAAGACTTTGATAATTGTTGAAAGAGGTATTTTTTTCTAATTAATATTAAGACAGATAATATGTATAAGGCTGTCTCTGTAAATTTAAGTTAGTGTATGTTTTGACAGAGGACATTTTCGTAAGCAGAATTCATTCATGTCGGTTAGTAGATTTTATTGTGAAAAACTATCGATTGCATATATATGCTAAAGTCAAAAACAGTGCATTATAATTCAAATATGCAATAGATTCACACACACATATATGCTAATTCTAAAACAATGACTTGTTAAGAAAACTTTAGCAGTCTATCCCCAATCGCATGGTACTCCATGAAAGAAGATTCATGGAGGAAGTAAATAAAATGTTTAGTCTGCATAACCTAGCATAAAGATAAAAACTTAATTGCTTTATACCAGATCTATCATACATAAATGTGCCTTATCAATAAAAGAAGAACACTGATTAGCCAAACTAACAGCAACTACAAATAAATCATGGAAGAATTACAATGACCAATTTTAATAAACTTGACAGAGTTCACAATTTTCTTAACATTGTATGGATATTTTATGTGATTATAAAATGCACAGGAAGAACTAGTGAATGGAGAACTCACATCAAATTCCAGTAATCAAATGATAACGGTACTTCACACTGAACTATTTACTTTAGCTTGAAACTCTGAGAATGGATAGGAAACAAAAAAATAAACAATCTTCACAAGGCTATTTATTCACTGGACCAAATTGTTAATTTTATATTTTTTTTTGGCATAATTACATTTTGCTGATAAAATATAATGGAAAAAAAAAAAAAAAAAGTAAAAAAAAACTAATAAATCAGGACTCAAAATAAGAGTTATCATTATTTTATCACTCTATTTATAAAAAGAATATAAATATTTTTTTCATCTTTCTCTCATTAAATTATTAACCAATATTAATGTTTCTTGATATTAATCCACCTATTCTAAATATTATATATGAATTTATTTTAGAGTAAGATGTGTATATATATTTATAATTTTTTTAATGTATGTATGCATTATTATTTTTTAATATGATTATTTTTTTGCATATGTAATGTCAACCTTGACATGGCATCTGGCTAATAAAATATATATATATAAAATACATATTTTGCGGGTTCATCCGTGTTAAAAACTTATAATATCAATATACTGACGTGGATGGCTTGTGTGACCAAGTCGAAACGTCAGTATATTGATATTAAAAGTTTTTAACACGGATGAACCCGCAAAATATGTATTTTATATATTTAACCCGTGCAAATCTTCGTTTTAACATATATATATATTATTAGTATAGGTATTTACTTAAATTTTAAAAAAAGGTAATGGAATATTATATTTACCAGTGATGCAGATACCCTGTCAGGATTGGTAATAGCAATTGTTTGAGAATATGTAAATATGACTTGCATGTTATTATCAGAATAAAATTGTTATTGTTACATCTGTTTCACCTTGTTCACTTTTCATTTGTGCATTATATAAAGTTAATTAAGTAGTGTAACATCAATAATAAATTTCACAAATCCCTAGAGATCTGATCTGGAGTTAAAAGGATCTCTTCAAAGGATATAGGATTAAGCCTGGGTTTCTAGTGGCACCATTCTTGTCACTGAAAATATAACTAGCCAGAACTAATAAATATTTTAGTATACTTACTTAGTGTGAGTTTATATCTATATGATGAGCAGAAAATACTACTATGTGGAGTTGTCATTAACCTAATAATGTCCCTCAGTATGTAAACAAAGGCATGATCATGTGATGTTTAGTGGTCGCTCAGTATGCTCATCATAATTTATGAATGAGTTAGTAAGACAGTTACAGTTGTGACCAAGTCTGATCTGATTATGGTAGTGTAAAGGGGGTTCCTGTTATTATATATATACGGTTCAGTTTAAAAGTATTTAGAAATATATTTCTAAATAATAAACAAAATCATCCCTTCTAGCAAAAGCATTATGGACAATCCTCCTGATATATGAAAAAGAATGAAATTAAAGAGATATCTTTTTAACATTAAAATGTACTATCATTTGCTGATACTAAAGGGTCATACAATTATATTTAAATAGTTGCATTGTGTTAATCTCAAAACATTACATATAAATGTTTAGAACTGTAAATTATTATATATATTATCAGTTTACCCTTTTCTAGTTTACACATGCAAAGAAGTGAATAGTATCCAAGAGATAGAAATGAAAAGTAATTATGATCAAAGGTAAGGAAAAAGTTTTTAAAAAATCAAAATATTTGTCATATAGGCTCTTGTATCAAAAGGGGAAGAAGAATCCAGAATATTTGTATAATGGGCATAAATATATTTTATGATATAATACTCTATAATATCCTCTTGTAAACTATCTAATAATAAATATATTGTTATATTATAGGGTAATAATCTGTTTTCCTTGTCTTCACATGCTAATGAAGCAGTACTAGTTATAAATTGTACTTATTTTGAGAAGCTAAAGATCTGAATGATAAACTTTAGATGGTAGATTTAAAAATTAATTATTTCTGTCCACACAAAGAAATCTTTAACCTTCTAAATGCCAATTTGTTTATTTCTGAATTTAAAAGAGAAACAATACATCAGCATATAGTAATTTGTTAATGAAAAGCTTATATTTCAAATAATATTTATACTTTTTACAAAAACCATTTTACTTGTGACTAGGCACATGTGCCTTACATATGGGTTCCAACTCAAATTAATTCTAAAGCAATCTTTTGATTGGATAAAAATATATATTTAGATTTTATAATCAATCATAATTGTATCAATTAAAGAATCTTTAAGTAAACATATAAAAAATATAAAATGTAATATTTTAATAGATGTTTTAGATGAAAATATTTAATGTGTGGAATTATCCAGTTATAATTACTTAATGAGAAAGCACTTTATCTAGACAGCAGCTAATGAAAGCCAACTGCTCCAGGCCAAGAGTTAAACTGTCAGGCTGGTTGCATTATATATTAATAGGTAAATAGATTCTCATGAGTGCTGGGTATCTGTTAAATAAAAATGATTACCATTTTTATTCATAAACTTTGCAGATCTTATTCTAAACTTAAAAAAAAAAAATAGATGAATATTTCTTGATAGGCATTAAGTGATTTACAATGTTGTGCTTAAATTTATGCATATTTAAATTATGAACAAAAAGTGTGTACAACATTTATTTTTTAATTTTATTTTTAACACACAATGCATAATAATAATTTTTTTTTTTTTCAAGTGTCATAGCATTGGCCGGGACGCGAACCCGTAACCCGGGCAACTGCTTGTAAGGCAGTCGCGCTGACCTCTCGACCACCAATGCAAGACATAATAATAATTGAAAGTGGAAAATTCAAAAAATGCCTATAATATGCTAAAATAAAGTTATTTACTGCATCAAGTGATGAATACATATACATTATTGACAATAGTTTTCTTGCCATAGTTCACCTGATTTGTCATTTATCGGGTGATTAATATAAATTTGTCAGCATTCAAAATTACTTGCTTTTAGGGCTTAAAGAGAACTGGATAGACAATAAATTTTTTTCTACATTTTCAATAATTATAATGTTGGCTTAATACTTTCAAAAATAATGGTATGGATTGATACTGCATACTGAGAGTGAAGATATATCTAGACACAATGCTATCATCTACTCTTTATCTTGATATCTATAAATGTTTCACTGCTTCAGATAACTATATCATACACTTTTTTTTTTCACTTTATAAAGCTAAATTAATGAAAAAAAATTTACTTTATGGACAACATAGTAATACTCTTATCAAGCATTGCCTTGTGTCATCATAATGAATAGAATATTAAAGAAATTACTTGATTATTTGTATCATAAAACATATACATCATGATTACTATTTATTTAGTTAAATATTAGTAATTTATCTTATTTTTTATTTTTATTCATCATCATCAACCATTATCAATCACTGCAAGATGAAGGTCTCTCCAAGTTCAATCCATCTTTTCCGATATTTAGCTTCTCTTCTCCACATCACCCCTGCACACTTTCTTATTTCATCCATCCATCTCACATGTGGTCTCTTTCTGGGTCTTTTACAATCTCTTGGAATCCAGTTTAAAATTTCAATTGTAAGTTGCTCTATTTATACTCATATATATGTAAACAGATTTCAATAGATATTATATAAGTGGTTATTATCTGAAATCATTTTACTATGGTATGTGCAGAGAATGAATATTGTCTGCACACATGTAAACCACTTTTATAGTTTTTTTTTTTCAAAGGAATGTTTACTGTTATAAAGGTTATGAGAGAAGGTTTATTGTTGCAAAGGTATATAATTTAATGACATTCACTATGAGCAAGACAGCTATGCGTTAACAAATCGAACCATATAAACTAACATAATTAACTTAAATATGGGTATACAATGAAATAACATTACTTTACATTCATCATTAAAACAAATATGTACATAGATTTAAAATAAGCATGGTTATACACCAGGACTGTATATTTAATTATTTAATTGTGGATGTCTTAATGTCACTCATCTCCCACATGCGCCTGAATGTTCATTGAGGAGCTAGTCTATTGTATCTTTCCTTTATCACTCTGATGTTTTTGATAAATATATCCTCCATGGATCCATGATCTTACCAGGTAAAGATATTTAATTAGTTCATTGCAAATGTTTTAATGTCAATCATTTCCCAAGTGCTGCTAAATGTGAATTGAGGAGTGAGTCTCTTTTCTATATTACACTGATCTTCTTGATGAATATCTACCGTGGGATCTTTATTCCAAACTTAATAACCTGGGCCTACAAAATTTGCATCCAGAGGTTGTACATCCCACTGATACTCCACCTCCTAGTAGGGATTGTTGGCTATCTGAATTGCTGTTAGACATCACAGGAATAAACTTAATTCTGGGTCAGTCAAAAAACCCCAAAATTCATTACTGGGATGCATATTACCTCTGTTTTGATAACATAGTACTCGACAGTACCACACTCAATATAACTATCTATAATTTCTTGAAAGAATTTAAATGGTGGAGCTTGGAGCCAAAGTTCTTCGACTTCTTGGTGAAAGTTAACCTCAATGCTCTGCCCATAGGGAGTTTCCTGACTTCTTATAGGGGTTATAAATCTATTAGTAGCATATATGGTTTGGGTCAAAGAGAGGATGAGACTATTGAGCACATCTTTGATAGATGTGTTAGTTTGCAACATTGTAGAACACTGATTTTTACAATTTATAAAAAAAATATATATTGTAATTTCCACTCTAATGCAGGGCTTCAAATCAGGCACAGTTGTGGTAATAAGGAGTGCTACATTCTTAATGTTCAGTGTTTGGTTGACAAAGTGTATGCTTCTTTTTGACATGAGTAACTCAGAACCACTTTTATAGTTTTCCAGAAATACTCTACACTTTGCTAGTATTATGTTGTATACTTTGCTAGTATTGCTTTATAAATAATAATTAGGTTGTATAACCTGCCTGTTTATTTAGTATCAAATTTATATTTCACTTTTTTATGTAAAGATTTTTGATGTTAAATATAGCTTACATAAATTTTCTAACAAAAAATAAATTAAAATAATTATAAACATGTTTAACCAATATCAACTTGTACCCAATTATATACATTTATTAAAAATAAAAATAATATTTTTCCTCCTTTGAATAAAATAGATAAATGCAATAATCATATTTGTAGTTATATCAGTTTTTTTTGGGGATCAACATTTATCATTACACATAACATATATAATATAAAATAAACAATATTGATATTGCGGTATTTGAATAGCTTGGATAGAGGGTCACGTGTTCAATCAGCTATTATTCAATTTTATTATTACCCATAACTTCGTACAGTAAACTGGATTGCTGAAATTAAACAAAAAATCATTAATCTATAATAACTATTTTATTTCACCATTAAAAATCTATTTTTCAGTGACAATTTCCATGGTGTATTTTTTACCATATAGTTTTTAAAATTTAGTGAATAGCACAATTAATCATATTTTATATATAGATATATTAAACAAAGGCTTTTATTTTCGCTGTATAGTTGTTAATTTCACTGTAGATTTATGCAGCTGATTTTTATAAATTTTATTTAAACACTTTATTGATAAACTTTAATGAAACGTAATTAGGTATTGATTTCATTCTTCATTCTTTCAAAGTAATTGTATACAATTCTTTCTTTACTTTAAGCAAACTTGGGTTACTGATAATGTGACCACGAATTGAAATTTATTCTTGCTCATATTTTGTAAAATTTAGTTACATTTGATTTAATATATAGGGTATAAGAGCACAGACTTTCACATAACCCACCACTCTCCACACTGTCTCATAACACTAATACACTTAAACACATATATGTTGAAAAGATAAATAATCACCAATATACTTATTTCATGCTAAACCAGCAATCATCAGTTGGTCAAGATTACCATCTCTACACATATATGCTATAAGTGCTCAGATATATATTAAGATAGCCAAACCTCATACTTTAATGGACAGGCTTCAATCTACTCCGCACTCCAACTCGTCAACCATCCATCCAATTGAAAATCTGATGATGGATGCTCAAAGGCCATTCTGAGGCCGAGATTCTTGTCACACCCCATGTTGATTTAAAGTCAACCCCTCATGTACAGGACGTAATCCATTCAATACATATACAAGGGATGTGTTTCAGTTATTACATATGTAGAGATGTCTGTCCATCCCTTATATATGTATTGAATGGATTACGTCCTGTATATGAGGGGTCAGATTGACCTTAAGACAACATGGGTGTGACAAGAATCTCGGCCTCAGGGTGGTCTTTGGGTATTCCATCATCAGATTTTCAATTGGATGGACGGTTGAAGAGTTGGAGTGTGGAGTAGATTGCAGCCTGTCCATTAAAGTATGAGGTTTGGTTATCTTAATATATATCTGAGCACTTATAGCATATATGTGTAGAGATGGTAATCTGGACTAACTGATGATTGCTGGTTTAGCATGAAATACGTATATTGGTGATTATTTATCTTTTCAACATATGCGTTTAAGTGTATCAGTGTTATAAGATAGTGCGGAGAGTGGTGGGTTATGTGAAATGCTGTGCTCTTATACCATATATATTACATATATAGACACAGGTATATAATAAGCCTGTGTGTTTCAGTTATTACATTTAACTTAGTAGTTTTTCGGATTAATGCTGTAAGTTGCCTTATCAAAATCATTTTTTTAAAAAATGCTTTTTTAAGAAGAATAAAAACTCTTTAGAGTCAGTATTTTTTCATTGAAGATTTTAATACCGTAAGGTGAAATTTATTTTTAGTACAAGGTAAAGGTGAAGTTTTTCTCTTCTATCCTTACAGGTATTGTTGTTCACTGAATCAAAATAATTTCAATTTGACATTGCTAAAAAATAATAATAATTACTTTTATTCGACATATAAAAAAATAAAGTCCTGTAAAAAATTTTTTTCAATCACGGAAAAACATTTTTTTAAAAACCTTTAATATTTTTATTTAACTGATATCACAATGACATTCTGAACTAATGGAATATTTAAACATTATATATATTTTAAATACTTAAAAAGCACTTCATTACTTTAGATGATATATTATAAGTTCCAGCTAGACAAATAAAGAGATGCCACATTAAAGAATTAAGCTAGTCACGTTGCTTAATCTTAAAATGTTTTTATTTTCATTTTTCATAAACCAATATATTCATAATGGAATTAATTGGTTTTATAAAGATCTTTGGAGATAGAGAATCAATAATAATTTTGCTTCCTTAAAACTACTTTAAAGCAATCATTAGATTTCCAATCATTTAACATTTTTTCAGTCTCTACGTGTTCATTATAATTTTTAATATTTGATTAATGTTTCGTGCAGATTTTTTAATAGCCGGATTATATTTTTATAAGTTACAAATGTATTTGTATGTAACTAAATGAAAGGTCTCAATATATTTTAATTAAGTGGAATTTTTGAAATTTATTTTACATAAAAAATAAAACCAAAGTGTTTTAAAAGTGTGACGTGCGAACTCACATTTATGCACACACACATGAAATGTAAACATATAAAATGAGTATAGAAATTATTACTAATATTGTAATTATTTATTAATCAAATGTAAAACATTTACTTGTATCATTTTATCTTTCAACTGTATGTTTTAATAGATTTAAATAAATGATATTACTCAATCTTCCTGGGACTATTGAAAAAAAAAAGAATTTATAATTTATTGTCTCAAAAGATTAAAATTTATGTATAAAAGCTACATTGTTTAAAGCATGAATAGTTGGATAAATAACCACACTATGCTAGGCTATTGTATCATTTTAACATATATGTACTTGTAATAATATGGAAAAGAGGGATAACATGAGTAGATGAAAAACACATCATCATTCACAATTAATACAAATATTCAAAAAAACATGGAGTAATTATAAAATGTGAAAGGAGCATGGAATAACCATATAAAGTTATACTAATAATAGGTTATAAACTACAAATTACCCAGTATTATACATAAACAATTGAATCACCAATCAACAATGAACACTCAGCAGCAATCAACAGTTAAAATTGTGATTGGATTTAAAAGAAATTCCTTATAGTCAGTGCCAAACTTAGGTTCAGAATATAATACCCTAGGTACATCTACCAAAGTGCTAATCTATTAAAAAAATAATAAAAAATAATGCTAATCATCATCAATGCTCTGGCCATACAGTACCATGGGTGTGCTGGCCAACTATAAACAATTTCTAATAACAAAATGCAGTAAATGAACTTTAAATGAGACTGTTGTGTAATCCAGAGAATTATCTGGATGTCCAAACACAAACCCCTTCATTCATATCTTAAGATCATGAGTCTCTAGGGACTGTAACTGTAAACAAAAGAAAGATAAATATAATAGCTTACTTTACTTTAATTAAATAATTTTACTGGCATAATTTAAAATTCCTAAATCACCAAGCTGTAATAAAATAACAAGTCACACACACTGCCCATTCATAGAACAGATAGCTGGAGGAATAAAGACCTGGAGGAATAAAGACATTCAAACAATAATATTTTTATAAGTATTTAATAAATTATGATTAATAATTAAATAAATTTAAAAAATGACATAATATGATAATTTAAATTTATACATTTTAATCACAAAGTATAGATTCATATTTTAAAAAATGACTAACCAGCTGATTTTATTTTTTAAATTAATTAACTTTTCTTTCATTATGTTATTTCCTTTTAAATAACAAAAGATGAAAAACAACTTTTTCATAAACAGAGATAAAAAATTGTAAATTAGCTTAACCCTTTGTATAAATTTGAGGAAAAATAAATGAATTAAAAATAAGTTTCAAAAGAAATAAAACTATTCATTCTTATCAATTATTATTTTTATAATTTTTTTAAATCTGTAAATGAAGATATAATGTGCACTTTCAAAAAACCTTGTATTCTGGTTTTACTTTTCATTGGAGTCTTTCTTTGCAACTTCCATTTAAGTTCTCCTTGAATGCTTCTTCTAGGCTAATATATATAGTCAAATGTTCTCCATTTTGCACTATATTTTCAGGCTAACATGCAGAAAAAATTTATCCATTTTTTATAATAATTTTCCCTAACAGGAAAATACATGAGTTTATTAATTTTTCTTAATAATTGTTTAGGTCTTGCTAAACATGTAAAGTTATAGACAATCATGACCTTGGTTAGAAACAAGGCTTGTTTCAGATTACTTCAAGGAATTCTTTTTTTCCTTTACATTTTTAGTGAGCTGGTTACATGGAGGTAGATGTTTAGCTTTAGATAATCTTAGCATATATTTCTTATCAACTTCATTTTTTAAAAAAACCATTTTACAGCTAAACTTTTGTTTCTTTCTTCAGCAGCTGAATCAAGAGATCTGTCCTGTTTAACAGTTTGATTAAAGATGATCTCTACTTGCAAGATGCTGAAGTCTAATGATTTACATATACTGATCTCTTTGAAACAAATCCATCCAACCGATCACAATCTTGTCTTCTACATGACCAAATTAAACACTAACCAATTAAGTCTACTTTTACAAAAAAATTGTTCAGTTACTTTCCTCCTTTTTTTGCTGCAAAACAAATGAAAAAAATCCATTGTACTTGTTTTTATCTTACACCAAAAAAAACAAGATAATCAGTTAATTACTCTGACCTATTAAAGAATTCCTGTTGTTTTGGAGAAAAATAAATAAATAAATGAATTCTGATTAATTAAAGTAAAATTTTAACAAAAATGTTAAAATCTTATATATATATATTTGCACTTTTTAAAATAAATAAATTACTAAGCATAAAACTTTATATACTTTATCTCTCTTAAAAACTTAAAATTAAAATTGCTAAATAATTTACTAAAGAGAACATTTAAAATTAATATTGATAAATAGTTCAAATTATTGAAGAGAGAGAGAACAAAAGAAATTATTTATCTGATTTGATAATTTTTTTCTCATTTACAAATATTTATACAACCTATTAAAAATCATATTATTATTCATAATTGAATGTTTGATAATTTTCATATTATCATTTAGCAAAGGTAAATATTTAAATTGAGACTTATAAGAATATGATAAAATTAAATGCTATGTTCCCATTCTATCTATATTTATGTATAAGCTTGTAATATTTAACATGGCCAGAGTCAGCCAATCTACAACATGACAATGTATCTATGAATAGCTGCATATTGCTAGATAAAATACAAATATAGTAAATCATTTACAGTCATTTAATAAAATACATCAACAAAACTACTTGTAATTATAAACACAAAGTTTGAATAAAGCAGAAGAGGTAAAAGCTAAACCTCTTACCTATAAGTGGCAAATTGTTAAGTATATTGATATTTAGACAATTGCATACACCATGCACAATTTTAAGTAATGTATGATTTTAATAATTAATAAATATATTTCAAGTTTTCTATATAAAGCATGAAAAATACTTAATTGTAATTATTAATTAGAGAAAATATAACTTACTATTAAAAATTTTCGGCTGAACGTTTTTGAGGAACCATGCCTCATACTCATAGCCTTCATGAAAATTGTAATAAATATATGCAAATGTAAATATTCAAATAAGCTACTGTTACGTAGCCCATTTTTTCGAGATCTCGAAGCATGTGTCCTTTCTGTTAATGGCATGGATGTCTCTATTAATATAGAATGCCTCCTTTATTTTTCTCCTGTAATCATTTGGCTCTGAACATAAAATAATGGGGTTGGCAGGTATGAAGTTGTGCCCAGATTGTTTACTATGTTCGAAAAATACAGAGGATGTGTTGCTGTTCGTTTGAGCTCTGTCGTATGTGTAACGATGTTGAGCCAATCTGGTATTAATTGTGGCTTTCGTTTCCCCATAATATGTAGCATGGCATCCGGCTTGAGGGCAGGAAATAGAGTACACCACATGTGGGGTGAGCGATCGATCAATGTGGTCTTTAGAGTTATTGATCAACCTATTGGAATTGGGTGGAGTTCTGAATATTATGTTGAATTTATTGTTTAAAGTTTTCGTTAGTTTTCTGGATATTATAGGGATGTAGGGGATTGTTATTCTAGGTAGATTAGTGCGAGGTAATTTATTGTTTATTGTACTATTAAATTTCATGATTTTCTTTTTAATGGTTTTATATTTGAATCCTGCTGCCAATAGATCTTTAGTATAATTGTTTATATTTTCCTTCCTATGTGCTTCATATTTACACAGATGAAAGTTTCTGAACAAAAATGCATTAAGACCTGCAAATTTGTGCAATGCGGGTGAGTTAGAGTTAGGGTGGATACAGCTGCGAATTTCAAATGGTTTAACAATCATTTTGTAATCTATTATATTTTCTCTAATTAATAATTACAATTAAGTATTTTTTGTTTTTACATATAAGGAGAAATTAAAACCATATATAAAGCATGATTAATGAATAATTACTCACAAACATAATTATATAAGAATAAATAATATTTAGTGAGGCTGTAACCTCGAGAATATGCGTGTAAAATGCGATAGTAGGGACTTGCTTCAGCTTCATCTATTTAAATAAAAAGTAGGTTGAAGTAAAGAAGGGTTCTCCTCTTTTCTTCCATAGTGTAAGCTTGTTTTTAAACACCTATAGAGGTCCCTACTATTGCATTTTACATGCATATTCTCGAGGTTACAGCCTCACTAAATATTACTTACATAATCAATGTGTGTTTAATAAATTTATAATTATAAGAACAAACAGTAAAACATTATATGCATTGCTAGAATACTTTACAAGTACAACCTGTATTTACAAACACAAGGTCTAAATAAAAGTTGTGCTGCTGAAGTATTCTAGTATTAGTTATGATTTACTACATGTACATTTCAGCTAGTGATATAAATTACTTATACTCTTTATACAGCAATGTTTGGAAGTTTTCCAAAAACAAATTGGATTATTTATTAATTATACTTTGTATACAAAACAAGCTGCAGAATGAAATTTGCTGTTAACTGAAAAGAGACCCTTTGATTTTTCTTGGAAGCCTTAGAGGAACTGAGTAGGCCAAATTCCTAATCTAAACTCCATATGTCCTTGTCATTGCAGCTGTTATTACTATGTGGTTATTCATATAGTATATGAACATGGATGGGCTGCTCACCAACATGCATTATCCAGCATGGTGAGTTCATTGGCTTTTTAGATCTGAGTTAAGATCATGAAACATCATTATCTTTCTTCTCAGTTGCCTGATAAGTCAGAATGAAGAATGTGTGATTGAATGAAATTTTTTTTCTACTAGATATATATAAAGTAATAAATTGCAGATTTATGCTTGTCCAAATTATGATAATATTAAATAGTGCTATCACACTTATAACGTAAAGCTGTATAATTAATATCAATTAGTCAATTAAAATGGCCGAGTGCTTTCGAGAAAATGTATATCTTATAATCATAACCAGTTATGACTCATTTGTTGGAATCATTCTATATGTATAATATGCAAACTCTATGCAAATGAGTCAATTAGCCCATCTTTTTTATATAGCAGAATGAATGTGAGTGAAAAAAACATTTCTTTCTATGATATATATATATATATATAATCATGACAGACAAAAATAAATCATGGTTCTTATTTCCGGGAGACTGTAAGGTCACCAGTCAAGGCAGTGGAGGGTACTAAGAATCCCCTGATTGTGAGCCCAGGCTGCCAGTTATTCATGACTTTTTTATTTAGATACAACTGCAGATCACTTTCAAGTAAAGAAAGATTGCAAGAAGTGGGAAAAAAATGTGACTCATATTAAATGGACATTATGGACTTTGTGAAATTAGAAGAAAAGGTGAAGAGAGAATTGATTCAAAAAGTGAGCATGTACTCTATTACAAAGGCACAAATATTGGAAGTGCAAGTAAAGTAAGATTCACTATAAATAAAAAATGGAAGAACAATGTTGTGGAGATTGATGGTGTCTCAGACATAGTGGCAAGATTAGTTATACAACTTAATAACACATACCAAATGTGGATAATTCAAGTTTATACCTGCAACAACTTCTCATAGTGCTGAAGTAGTAGAAGATTTTTATATAGATGTACAAATAGTTTTTATTCAGAGTAAATAATATTTTAAAATTGTTAAGGGAGACTTTAATGCAAGAATTGGTAAACAAATAAAAGTGAAAATGTTGTAGGTAAATTTGGTTATGATAATAGAAATGAAAGAAGATATAGACTCATTTGCAGGGAAAAAACCCTTTATATTATGAATTCTTTTTTGAGAAAAATGTTAAAAAGAAATGGACATGGAAGCATCCAAATAATGGTACAGCAGAATTGGATTATATTTTGAATAATAGAAAATACATATTTCAAGACAGCAATGTCCTTAATAAATTCAAAAAGGAAGTGATCATTGATTAGTAATGCAAAACCAGAGAGACAAAAATTATTAAAAAAAACAATGTTTACAGTTGATATTCATAATCTTCAGAAGCATTCTATGAATTTAAATTAGAACTTGTAAATTTGTTTCAAATATTAGTAGATTTTGAACATGATTCAGATTTGAATGAAATTAATAGGAAAATAACTGATACACTTTTAAAACCTGCAATAAAGATAGCTGGTAAAAAAAAGCAGGGATTGACCAATAAAATTTCTACTGAGACTAGAGAATTAATGAAGAAAAGAAGAAATATGAAGATATACAAAAATGATGCATTAAAAAGGATTGAATATCTCGAATTTTGTAAAATGGTGTGGAAAGGAGTTGAAAATGATATAAGAAAATATAACTGTGAACTAGCAAGGAAAGCTGTAGAAGAAAATAAAAGTTTCAAGATTGTAAAACATTTTGGTATTGATAAGAAATTTATATCTGCAATAAGAAAAAAAATAGAATTATTTTTAAGAAAAGAAATAACATCATCAAATGGGTAAAAGATTTCTATCAAGAACTATATAGTAATAAACATCTAGGAAAAATACTTTATACATCTATTATATCTTTTGAAGTGCCCAAGTTTTTAAATAAAGAAGCGAGACACGCAATTAAATTTATGAAGAAGGGAAAAACTCCAGGTAATAATGGAATTATAATTGATATTGTAGAAGAAGCAAGTGAAGAAATAAAAAAATGTTCAGCAAAATTATAGCCAAATGTCTAAATGATAAAGATGTACCTGATGATTGGAAGAATGCCCTATTAATATTAATATTTAAAAAATGATAGAGAAGATATTGGAAATTACAGACTTATCTGATTTTTATCAGTTTTACACAAAAATTTTATCACAGTAATTACAAATCACAGAGAACATTAGATTTCAACCAAGTGAAAGGTCAAGTTAGATTTAATAGTGGTTTTATTACAATAGATCTCACCCAAGTTTTGTGAGAAGTTATAGAAAAGACCAATGAATATGAGTTACCATTAAGCTTTGTATTTGTAGATTATGAAATGGCATTTGACTGCATAAGCATTTCTTCACTGGTTAAAACATTCCATCATCAAGGTATTGACCCAGGATAGTCATATTTTAAAGAATATTTATAAAAATACAACAGCAACAATTAGATTACATAATGATACTAGGGAGGTTAGCATTGAGAAGGCTGTAAGACAGACTGACACCATATCTCCAAAAAATTTTACAGCATTACTTCAAAAAGTATTTTGTGGATTAAAATGAGAAGCTAAACAAATAAAAGTAAGTGGAGATTATTTAAGTCATTTAGATTTTGTAGATGATGTAGTTGTTTTTGCAAATAATGCTTCAGAGTTTCAGGAAATGTTGCAAGAGTTATCAGATGAAAATAAGAAAGTAGGACTAAAGGTAAATGTTAAAAAGACTAAAGTAATGTTCAGTGGATTTTGTCAAAAGATTGATTACAAATGAGTTAGAAGAAGTTAATTACTACTAATACCTTGATCAGATTATTACTACAGATGAAAACATAATGGATGGAATTAATCATAGAATTAAACTTCATTGGAATGCTTTTGTTAGAAATAACTTAATATTATGCCTATGTGTTTGAAAAGGAAAATTTTTAATGTGTTTTATCTTTCTTATTTATAAATCTGAGACTTGGACACTAGAAGAGCAATACAATGACTTCAGATCACTCAATGAAGTATGGAAAGATGCATGTTGGGAGTAACAAAAAGGTATTAAAAGCACAATATATGGGTAAGAGAACAAACAGATGTTATTGACATTGTTGAAGAATTAAAAGACTGAAGTGGAGTTGGGCTGGTCATTTTTCTAAAAGAGATGATAATAGATGAGCAATTGAAAACTTAAACTGGATTCCAAGATATTGTAAAAGACTCGGAAAGAAACCATATGTGAGATGGATGGATAAAATAAATGTGCATGGATGATGTGGAGAAGAGATGCTAAATATCAGAAAAGATGGATTGAACTTGGAGAGACCTTCATCCTGAATTGGATTGATAATGGTTGATGATGATACAAAATATTAAATATAGGTTTATTAACTATTAACATAATAGCCTATTTAAATTTATTCTTTGTATTGTAATAGTCTGGATATTAATATATATAAAAACTTGCAGCTTATAGATAAGAAGTTATATTTTACCTATGCTGCTTTATTCAGGCTTTGTATTTGCAAGTACAGATCGCATTGTTAATGCATTCTATCAATGGTTGTAATGATTTAATATACATATATATTTTTTCATTAACATTTTATAATAGTGTGTATTTGCATATATAACAGTTGTGTGATGCACTGTGGCTTCTCCTTTTTCAGAGTCAGGAATTTCTCAGCCACTATGCCTAGAGAAACCTGTTATCCACCTTACCTTCACTTTCCATTCCCCACTCTATTCTTCCCATATTTTTCTCTATCCTGTTCTATCCCATTTCCACAACATAATCTTTGTCAACTCTATGGTCTTTATATCTAAATCCCCATTATTTTTTCCCAAATCCAGCAAAAAACCAAGAACCCACTTCCTGTGTAATCACTTTGTTTATATTTATTCTCCCATAACTTCATTATTTGTATCCTTTCTACTTGTAGGCATTTACATTCAATTAACAAATGCCTAATATTTTCTATGCTTTCCTTACATAACTTGGAGAATAAATAATCCATATTCTTCCATTTATGTGTATATTCCCTTGTTGCTGAAGATCTTGTTCAAACCTTAAACATTGAACTACTTTACTAGCTATTATCATAAATTAACTCACACTCAATATTCTGTTTAGTTCTATATATATTTAAGCACTTTTACTTTCCATACTAGTTCTCCATCTCTCCAACTCCCTATTTTTCACTAATGCATCTATTCTCCTATACCATTCCTTGCCACTATAATACTCAACAATTCTCCTAATACAATCAACCCTTCTTTTGTATAAAGTCTTTATCCAAATCTTCTGCATATCATACTACCTTTTTCACACACCTTTACTTATAACCCAATTAAATACTATTTTGGCTATCTTCTTTTTATCCATAAATTGCAATCTACCAAACATTTTCATTTTGCTTTTTGCATCTCTCATATAAAAACTTGACCATCATATTTCTTCTTGAATTGCCTCCTTTGCCATCCACAAACCTGCATCTAATGCATATCTACCTACTTCTCTTTGTACTTGTTCTAAGTAATCTAACACCCCTTTACTAACACATAACACATCATTACCATAAGTTTACCCTGCTACTGCCACTCCCTTCCATACAATTCTAGCTCCATAGCATTTTTTATATAAAAACATGAATTTTTTTTTATCATTTTTTTTTGCTTTATTTATCAGTTTTTTCTCATTCATCCAAGCAATTTCTCTGATTACCCAAGACAATTCCCAAATAGTTATACCTATTCACCACATTTAACTTTATATCCCACAATAAAAATGCATTCTCTTCTCTTTTCTCAGCATTCATCTTCAGTACTTTTGATTTTTCTTTACTAAATTTATTCTCTATCTCTTTATCCACCTTTGTGCATGTCTTCAGCATAACTTCCATCTCTTCCATTCTTTGTGTTCACAAGAAGAAATAATCTGAAATAAAAGATCCAACAATGTATATACTCCATTGCTATCTACTAATGGTATCTCTGCTCCTTTTCCTAGTTCTTCTATTGCTCTCTCTATTTCTTTCAAATATGACAAAAACAAAACAGATGCCATAAGGCATTCTTGTCTTAGTCCCACCCATTTTTAACTTTAACTGATTCTTTGTTTACTAATTGATATCTATAGTTATTATTTGTATACAATTTCTTAATAAGATTCACTAAATCTCCATTCATTCCCAAATTTACTAAATTTACCCATTAACAAGCTTCCCTCTGCATTGCATAATCTCATGAAAATAGTTACATCTAATTGAAAGTCTCATATTTATTTTATATAAAAACTTTCTTGAATCACAACAGGAAGATAAATGAATGTTAACACATTATTTTTTAATAATTGATTTTTAACAACTTATATTTAAATTTACAGAACAATGCTATTTCTACTTATGTTTAATGCTCAAACATTAAATATGTAATGATAGATAAGTATAAGTCCAATTATAATTAACAGTCAAAGCAATAGACTCCAAGCAGTATCAATATAAACCCCTGATGGTCAACCGGGTTTCTATTACGCACCATTAGGTGTTTGAAGCTTTCAGATAGGTGGCGAGTATTTGCTAGATGTTAAAAGAAAATCATAGATTATTAGAGGTGTCAACAAGCATTTAATTTTTTTTTCAGATTTGCTTGTACCTTAAGTAAATTAATGATTTCAATTTCAAAATAAATTAGATATATTTTATTCTTTCAAATTGACTTAAATTTGTTACTCATTTTGTATTGATATATATCTACAATTATACTATTATAAATATATTTTTTGTGCAACTATTTCCATAAGCATTAAATTAAGTTACTCAGGCAACCTAAGCTCTATATATAACATTTGTAAATACGAGCTTTATTAAATTAAGTCATGTGACATCTGACTTGATTTTTTTTATATTAATGTTAATACAAATATGCGTGGTAGGTACAAAATGTTGATGACCCTGCTATAAACTATTAAATTGCCTTGTGGTGGTTGTAATTCAATTATTTTTTAATAGTAAAAAAATTTCCACTACTTGTCAAATAATTTTTTATATGTAAAGCTTTCTTAAGCCACAGCAGACAGAGGATTGAATGCTAAGTTAGCTAAGATATTAAAGATAAATTTATTGAAATCAATTGCTATTTAGATTTATATAGAAGAACTATTTATACTCATTTTTAAACTCTTAAGATAATATTAATATAAACATTTTTTTTTTCAAATCAATTTTCCTTAAATATCATGGCTGATTTAACATTTACTTCTATGGTTGTTATGGTTGAAAAAAGTTTTCTACAGGAAAAAAATAGATATACATTGAGAAGTTGCTGTTTTTTTCACTGTAAAAGTGCAAACTGTACATGAATATTGGACCTGATTTATCAACATTATAGTGTCTATCATAAATGAAGTAGTCTATAATGAACCATGTCGGATCCTGCTAGAGACAATGATTCCACACCACATGGATACCAGTTCTGATACGTCAGCATTATAGAGCCGACCTCAAAAGGGGTGGGCAATACCAACAAAATGGAATACTACTTACTCATACATCAACCTGTTAGTGTGGTTAATGGCTCTGCCATACATCGACCAGACCTAGGACACCCACATTACCAAGCCAGCCTGGTGGAAGAAGCCAATACCAGCGATGGATTTAAGCCAACCTTATCAAAGTGTATTAAAATATTCATCTGTATAAATTTTGTTATGCTAATAAATATATTTTTAAAATAAAATGTGGATTGAATTATGGCAGCTAAAAGGAACTTTAATTGTTTATATTGTCAATACATAGGATGCAATGTTTTGATTGTTATGTGTATTTGATGATGTGATTTTTTTCTTTATATGTATGATGTTTGATTATTTATTTACAAAGAATTATAATGAGTAGAAATAACTCTGTTCTGTGTATTTAAATATTAGTCAATACTAGTTAATTTATCTTAAAAATTGTATTGTTAGCCGAGCGGTCATCGCAGCCATCTTGCAAGCAAGTAGTTGGTTGCAGACAGTTGTGGGTTTGCCTTCTGGCCGATGCTATGACATATGGGGAAAAAATTGTATTGAACATTCTGACTGATGTACTTCAAAAAGCTTTTCATATTAAATAATCTTGAACATACAATGAGAACCCAGTAACATTTTTAATACAAAAATTTAATTTAACCTTTGCAGTTAAAGAGCAGTTTAATTTTTTATATTGATAGTTTTTGGATTGTGCTATTTTGGATATTACAAATAATTGGCTTTATAATTATATTAAATACTTTATAAAATACTTTATCATTTGTGTGCAGAATTGAAAATAAATAGAAATAGTTCTGCTTTAAATTTGTCTTAATGTTTGTAATGATGGTATATTATAAGATTGTTGCATTTTCATTTACCATTGTCAAACTCCCTCCACTCACAACTTTGATGCCATCCATTTCGAAACTAGAGATTATATAAACCTCAGTTAAAGATTAATATATCTGATTTTTTAAATTTACACACACGGAGTTATTCTCCACCCTTCCCCATTCTTTTCAAATTCATATAAATAAAGATATAATAAAACACGAGTGACCCTCAAGAAGCATTTCGTGCTGAACCAGCACTCATCAGTTGGCCCAGGTCACTATCTTTCATATATATGTTGGACTATTTCCATCATTTATGAATGGATGTTGAATGTATAGAAAATTTTAAACTTTATTTAAACTTTTCAAATATACACAACTTGTTAGTAATAACACACAAATAGACAATACAGGTTAGTAATTACACAGTGATAACATTCGCTATTCGAAGATGAACTCCTATCTTTAGATTCTTGAATATTGAATTTAAGGCAAATGCTCTACCAACTGAGCTATTCTGTCAAAGGCAACATATAGTAGAAATTTTATATATTTATATATGAGGGTTGGTTCAAATCCTCCTGAGTTATTCAATTTTTTTTTTTTTGTAACAAGGTTAATTAGTTGTTTTTTTTATTTTATTTTTTCCTAAGAGCAAGATTAATTAGAGGCTTCCATACATTGGGTATTGCCACACTGGGTTGACTTATAGGATTATTTACCATTGTCATATGAGCAGCTTCCTTGAATTTTCTTCTATGCATTTTTCCTCTTTATCCAATATCTTTGTATTTTCCCATTTAAGCATATGGTCATTAGTACATACATTATCTGCTATGGTAGACACGTTTTTTATCTTTTAATACTACTCGAAACGTTGTGTAATTACTAACCGGTATTGTCTATTTGTGTGTTATTACTAACAAGTTGTTTGTATTTGAAAAGTTTAAATAAAGTTTAAAATTTTCTATACATTTAACATTCACTCATAAATGATGGAAATAGTCCAACATATCACATTTTAGTTCTGCTTAAATGTTTAAATAGCAGTCCATTCAAGTCGACTTTTCTTAAATATCGTGACTTATTTAACAATCACCCTCTGGATATTGTGCTTCAAAAAAGTTTTCCATTCAAAACACTTGAACTACGACTTGAGATTAACTCTATTTATAATACAATACAGTTTCTGTTAAAAATGCCTTTATTGAAACCAATTGCATATAATAAATGAATGTATGAAATCACTATAATAAAAATGATTTAGATTATTTATATGCATTAATACACATCTATTTTTTCAATCCTTAAAATAATGAATTTTTTTTTTTATATGTCAAAGCTTTGACCGGAAAGCGAACCCGTGCCAGCTGCTTGGAAGACAGCTTGCTGACCGCTAGGCCACCAATAACAAAAACATATAAATAAAATAAATAATTGAGTACAAAAAGTTTTAGAACAACAGATATGCTAGTTAAAATTCTGGTTAATACCTTATTCTATGGTCTACTGATTTTAGAATTGAAAAAGATGTTAATTAAATATATCTATTAAAGTGTAATTTTATATAGAATAGTGCATTTAGAAAAGTATTGAAACGTGTAGGGAAAAATAAAATTATAAACGAATTAATATAATTAGATATATTTTGAGTTGTAAATAAAAGGCTGCTTATTAAGAAATTGGATTAAACACGTGTTTAAAGTTAAATAATTTTTTAAGTTTATATTAGTGATTTGGGCTGTTGCAATATAACTAAAGATAAATAAGAGTGATTAATTGATTATAAGAAGAATAAAGTAAGAAATAACATTTTAACGTAAATAACTACACAACTGATATTTATTATATATTACAGGGGTGTCCAACAAGTCGATCGCAAAATCATTTTGGTCGATCGCGCGAGGCCAATCTGGCAAGAGCTGTCGAGTAACGAATGAAACAAATTAAGTCAAGATTTTCAAGTTTTTTTGTTATTTTTGTTTTTGTTCTAAATTTTTTTTCAATTCTAAATAAGTGAAGTCCACTAAGTCGTATCATTATTGAAAATAATATTTTTAATCTTGATTTGATGAAGCTAATTTGAATTAATAAATATTGTTAATAATTACTCATGTTGCTTTAATTCCCCGGACATGAGTTTTTAGCCCGTTAAATAATTGTTATTTTTTAATAGGTACATATATAAAAATGGTATGTATTTCACACCTTTCTCCACTTAGACTATGCCTATGACAAGTCGATCGTAAAACATTTTTAAAATAAAAAGTAGATCTTATAAACACAAAAGTTGGTCACCCCTGATATATTGCATGCATTAAAGTATGAAGATTGGCTATCTTAATATAAAGCTGAAAACTTATTATATATATGTGTGAGGATAGTAATCTGGACCAACTGATGATTTCTGGTTTAGCATGAAATACGTATATTGGTGATTATTTATCTTTTCAACATGTGTGTGATCAGGTGGGTCAGCAATATGAGATGGCACTGAGAGTAGTGGGTCATGTGAAAATCTGAGTTCGAATCCCGCCTATATTACATATATAAATGCAGGTTTAAACCTGTACATTGTATTAATTTATATAGGAAATTAAAACATGTTTTGAGAAGCTGTATATAGAAGACTTTAACATCAGATAGACTTTCTCCTATCCAAAACAAATTGAACCACATTGTAACAAGTCTTTAAAAAGGATTTGATTCAAAAACTTAAAAAACACATTCACAAGAAAAGAAAGCTAAAATTATAATAAATTTTCATTCAATGGGTTCTTAAAAAGTACCTGGATTATTTTTTTAAAAATACAGTCAAGCGTTTCTGGCCTAGCGGTTAGCATAGCTGCCTTCCAAGCAGCTCGGTCTGGGTTCGCTTCCCAGGCAATGCTTTGACATATATATATAAATACAGTATGTTAACATTATAGTTTTTTTATCCAGTGCAGAAAAGATGGTAAGGTGTATAAATTCTTGCTGATATTTAAAAAAAAAATTAATCAGTTTTCAAGGACACATTAGCCTAGGGGAAAAGGAATAAAACATAATTATAATTCCAGTTTGCTACTTTTATTGAGAATATTGCTACATTGTTTAATCAGAATTATTTTAAAGAATTTCAACACCTTGTTCCATTTTTATATTATCTAAATGCTGAAAATTGTACACTATATAACTACAAGTAGAATGGTATTGTTGTCAAGTATTATTAGCCGAGAGGTCATCACAGCCGCCTTGTAAGGAATCAATTGGTTGCAGACAGTTGTTGCGGGTTTGCCTCCCGGCCGATGCTATGACATATGGGAAAAAAAAGTAGAATGGTATTGTCTAAGTGTTGACTGCTTTCAGTAGATTTACATTTATAAACATATCTAGCCTTGTCTATTAATAGCTTTATTATTGAAGTAATACATTATTGGAGTGTAATTTGAAAGATATAATTGCAGTTTTAAAGTTATAATTCATTACATGTTTGTCTGCATTCAGATCAGGTTATTCTTAGTGGTTTAATGACATTTATTAAACTTCTTTGTATCAATAATTTCAGTCTCTATGAACAAGTTGCAATATTTAATGTGTATATAAACACATTACACCATAAATAAATATCATTTACTACCTTTATTGTTACAAGGAAGTTGCCATGACAACAGATTGAGATTGTTGATTGTTATTAATATTGGTTTTGTTTATATATTGACTGATTTTAGTGAATTTATATGTATATTGTAACCATATATTTGACCTATGTGGGTTAAATAAAATAGATAGTACTTTTCATTTTTTTAGTTAAATAAATATAACACTATAATAAATAAACTTTGCTAATTTTAATCTATATAAAATCTTAGCTAGGCACTCTAAATTATTAATAAAATATATTTGTTAAATATGTTTGAATGATGATTGCTAAAATAATATCAATTAAATGATTTAATAATTGCTTAAAATCCAAATTTGATGAGTTAAACTTGGATAAAAAGTTAGTTTAAAGTGTTTTATATTTGGACTTACTTGTATTAGCTAGAGATTGTTTTGCTATTTGTTAAAGTATTATTTACTAGTCTGTGTGAAAATGCATTTAAAATAATAGTTAATGAAGTATTATTTAATCCATATCATATCTGTTTGAATTAGAATTTAATAGGTTAAGCATAGGGAAAGCTAGTTTGAAATTGGTTTTATCTTAAATGAGTTTTAGTAAATAATCGTCATTTGCTGTCTTTAAAATGTCATTGATTAATTTGCAATAAATTTTAGTTTCTTAATCATTTTCTAGTATATATGTATGAGTATCTGTGCATATGTGTTAAAAGGCTAAGAATTTTAAAATGAGTTTATTAAGTGTTTATTATCTTTAAAATTAATATATTTTATAAAATGTATTTCAAAGTTTAATGATAATCTCTTAAAAACTCTTAGGCAAAAGATGATTATTTTAAATAAAATATATTTGCTCTAAATTAAGTAAATAATTTTTATTTAATAATTAAATAAATGGTTTTATTTGATACTTAAAACAAAGTTAATCTTATGTTAATTAACCTTGTTTAGATAGTAAGTCGAGGTCAAGTCCATTTTTATGTGACTTGATAATCAAAAGGTTAACGTTATACTAATGTCAAAAATCCCACTCCAATACTAATTGATTGATTAAGTAAAATCATGTAACACACTATGCAGTTAAAAGAACATGCACACACCCATTTAAAAACAAAAGAATGTAAAAATAAAATTACTTCCTAATTACTTCTCAATTAATTGTTCATTTTTTCTATTCAACCTTAATTAATAATTTGTAAAGCTTATTTTAATTTGAATAATGTGAGGGTAAAAACCTCCAAACTTATTCAAAAAAGTCTACACTGCCAGTACATGTCCACTTGACTGTAAGCAATAGCTCATTGACAAATGCAAAATGCTGTATTGTTATGAAGGAAATTCCAGTGCTCTGAATATGCCATCTACCAGAGACCACTAAGCTGTAAAGTTATACATATGTTTAAATTACCATTTCTATAGACTTTGTTAATTTTGAACTTTTGACTATAAAACCATTTTAAATTAGTTACATATGCTAATTACCATTATTAATGATATTGCTTTCCTCTCTTTTATTCCGAAATGTAAGCTTGTGGTTAAGACCTGTAGAAGTCCCTACTATTGCATTTTTACGCGCATATTCTTGAGGTTACAGCCTTAATAAATATTACTTTTATATTTTGTTAAATGTCTTATTTTAGAAAAAAAGAAACTTATGTAAACAATTTAAAAACTGAAAAACAGTTATTATTATATCAGAAAATATTTTTGAAAATTGTTTTATCTTTAATAAATCAAAAGAATGTGATAATGAGTTTTAAAGTTATCACTACTTTAAAAGACAAAAGTTAATGCAGTCATTTGAAATTGCTTTATATAATTATGATAAAAGATATTATCTGGATTGATTTTCTTAATATTTTGGAAAATATATTATATATCTGCATTAATTCCAATACAAATAAGATAATATCCTAATATCATAATAATTCATTTATTCACAATTTATTTATTTATTGAAAGTATATTTTTATTGTTCTAAAATTCAAATTGTGTACAATTTTTTAAAGAAACTCCTGCTTTCAAATGTTTGCTTCTTTGTTTATTTTCTCAGCATTAATAAAACTATGTTATATTTTGCTGAATGGAACAACAAAAGGACTCCCTCAACTAAAGAGGGATATTTTTATTTTAAATAATGAAAGAACTTTCAATCCTCAACTTATTTAAATTCAGAAAAATAAGTGTAATTTATATTTATTATTTTATGAAATTGATATATGCATATTTTTATTGTATTATTATAACATTATTCATGCATTTCCAATTATTATTTTATATGTGATATTATAGGTATATTTATAATAATATATATGCCCTAAAGAAATTTGGTAAGAAAAAATATCCAGTTAAAAGGTTTTTAAAGCATAAATTATTAAAAGTTCTTGGAATTTTATTCCAATATGATAAAAATGTATTACTGTGCACAGGACACAAACAGCTTTTCTATATTTGAAATAAATGCACGAGTTGGGATAGCTGTTAAAAATACTTGATATTGCTTTCCAATTATAGTGCATTAGTTTATAATATTTTTAGACTAAGTATATGTGTTACTGTGCATATGGGCATGTGTGTGAGTTAACTGTTTATTTATCAACAAATTCATGCCTTGTTAAATTATTATTTGACATGCTCCTTGGAGACAGGTATCATTTTCAGCATTTAGTTGGATAGTTTTTGTTACTACTATATTTGTTAAGACCCCTCATGAGACAGAGTGTGGCCTACTTACTTTGGCACTCCCAGGACAAGTTACTGGATGCCCATTTATTTATTTCTCACCTTCCATTTTTTTTTAGTTTTATATTAGTGGTATGTATTTTATTATGTGAGAACATTTAAAGGCATGCCCATCTATGTAATTATTTTTTCTCATACTAGCACTACTACAATATGATTTTAGAGATGTTTATTCATTGTTAGTATTGAGTTCTCTTATTACTTCACCCCTCATATGCAATAATAAACTTATAATTTGTTTTACATTATATCCAGCAATCTTTGCACTGATATTGTAGTTTTAATATCATTTTTAGTGGCCTGTGAATAGGCATATATATATATATATATATATGATATACTGTGTGTGTAATTGTTAGATACCAATAAACATCACATGGCAATATATATAGTGTTTTGCCTGTTTTAATTGTTAGATAGTATCTTAAATAAATGTGTGAGAACTTCTTAAATAATGTAAATGGATAATTATAATTGTATAGAAATGACTCAGAAAAGGATATATTTTATTTTAAATTTGACAAATGTTTATGTCACTATAATTTGTAATATTAAAGTTATTGTTCCTATTAAATATATTTTATTGTATTAAAATATTATCTTTGTAAATAAGTATTTTATTATTCACTAAATACGTTTATGTTTTTATTGCCCTCATCTTATCCATTTATTCAGAAAATCTAATTTATGAAAGTTTTATTAAATATTATAGTATATGAGAGTACATTTTAAAAGACATATTAAATTTGTATTTTTATATTGGATTATTTCCATCATCCAATATATGTATTGAATGTTTTTAGAAAAATTTAACTTTTTATTTAAATATTCCAAATACATTTAACTGTTAGTAATAGCACATCAAACAGGTTACTATATGCACAATGTTTTGAGAGGTATTAGTCTCCCCTTTTTTCAGGTGTTGCTGGCCTGACCAGTGACAGTACTAGCATGGGATTTGAACCTGGGTCCTTAGATCTTGACTTTTGAATTTTAAAGTAACACTCTAACCAACTGAGCCATCCTGCCAAAGGCAACAGTCTGTAGTAATTTCATATACTTATCTATGAGGTTCCTGCTGATTTCTCCATTTTTTCCTAAGAACAAAATTGATTAGTGGTTTCCATACATTATATATAGTCATTTGCTTATTCAATTTATTTATCATTTATTTAACACCTGCATTGTTTTTAAAAAAAGATTATATTGATTTACCTCTATTACATTGTGCTTAATGATGTAGTGGGTAGCATAAAAGAACCCTTTCTACCTGCTGCACTACTCTATTTTTCATTATTTGGTACAAGTTCATACAAGAGGATATATAGAATAAGATATATCTATAGTTGTGTGAAGACAAATATTCATATGAGAAGAATTTTAAAATATTTGAAACTATTTATTTGCTAACCATATGTTTATCTGAAGTATTCAGATACTTAAGTATTTTATATTTTCACTTTTTCATTCATTTTGGAACAAATGTTATAAGATTGCAGTACCATAACAAATTGAAATATTTAATGTATAAGAACTTAAATGATTATTTAATTCAATAGTGTTCATGTGTTTAATACAATAATTATTTCTTGTGTCATGCATATGCATAAACCCTGAGATGCAGATAAAATGAGAGAACCCAGTGTGTAGATTTAAATTTAATAACAATGAGATTTTAATAAGAATCTTAGATAAGATTTTAATAAAAACCTGAGATTGTGTTATTTGTATTGATATTAGATTGTATTTTGTCTAATAAAATCTATAGTCATTATGGTGTGGACAGTGTGATCTCTTGTTTGAGAGTTATAATATATAAACATTAATTAAACAGTAATAAAATATAAAATTCGATTCCACATGAGATCTAGAACTTATGGTTGAAAGGTTCTTATATATTAGTCTGGTGGTAAGATTTCACATAAGTATTAGTCAGACAATGCTTATTCGGAAAAATGACAACCTATATCTTTATTTAGTGGAAATGATATAAATATCTACTAACACACATTTATGTTTTTTGTTAGCTTCCACTATCTAAACTTATAAAGACTTTTTAATTTGAAAAATGAATACCTATAACTTTATTTAGTGGAAGTGAAACAAACATGCAGTTATGTTTTTTGTTGTTGCAAGAAATGATCTTGCAACAAGTAACTTTTAACAATCTAGTGTTAGGCAGTTTTGAATTTTATATATATCCATGAAATTCTGTCCATTTACAAAATGTTGTTTTTTAGCATCACTGATGTGGACTGAACTTTCTTACCTCAAACCACATTCCATTACAAATGGCTACTCTCTTTTGACAATCCTGAATGAAACACCACCATTGTTTGGTCATAAAATTAACAGCAAAACCAACATTTTCACTAATAACTTTCTCCTCATTAGAATATTATCTAATATTCACTTAAAAAATTAATTCATTTCCTTTTTAGAAGATTGTAAATGTGTATAATTTGGTCTTTATATACACATTTGTTTGTGCCAGCAATTTTTATCACCATCGAATTAATACATAAGAACTGCTTAAAACAATGTTACGTATAAACTGTTTAGCCAGACTTTCAATGCAGCGTCCTTTGACAAAGCTAGACCAAAATTTCTTTTTAAAATGGATAAATATATATACTCATTATAAATTTTAAAAATATTACATATTGAATAAAATGCTATTAGCTTTTATACTAATCGCATATTTTGCATTGATTATCTGCCAAGATTATTTTAATTTATGTTTTTTTATTATTTTTCACCATATCAACAATTTTAGCCTTAATGATCCAATTAAGTAAGCAATCACATTTTCATGTTCAAAAAATCTAGCCATATGTGAGCTATTGTTTCCTTTTTACTTTATTTCTTAGATAAGTGTGATGTGCAATTCTTATGTTTAAATTCACGTTTTCTCATATTTAGTCTGTCAAACATGGCGATCTAAAACACACGCGAATTTAGTAATATTATCATTGCCAAGTTTTCACTTAAAATTATAAATTATTCTCTTTAATGGTAAGAAATAACAGACATCTATATTAAATTTTTTTATCTATAAGGAAATACATTTTTATATATGCTAGCTATACAGGACATTTTGACTCGATGTTTTTTAAGACATCAGATCTCTTATATATATATTTAAAAAAATAGATATTAAACTTATTTACATTTCAATTTGAATTTTCTTATTTGAATATCAAGAACATTGTTTGAGCACCTAATACTGACCAATTCATTTATATGTTTATCTATACTAATTTTTAAAATCATTTTTACATTTGTACGAGGCGTGAATTTCTAAGCAAAAAAGCATTTAAATCTGTTATTTTATAGTAAAAAGAACATTATTTGATGGGTGTATGTAATAACCCTTAATCGTTTGTTTTCTTTTCCTTTAGCAAATTTAAATCTAAAAAATGTATAACTTTTATAAGGTCTTTGCCTTTTTCTACCCATTTGTTTTCAGGGATTTTGTATACATTATTAAACATAAAATTAACGGAAATTTCTTAATGGTAGGGGCACATGCACACACATCTTCAACATATCTAGCGTATATAACACTATCGTGTAAATTTAAAATAGATTGAATAATTTCTTCTTTAACTCGAATAATGAATACGAGAAACAATTTCACTAATAGATAATCTCATGGGCTAGATTGTGATCGTTTTACAAACATCCCTATTAAAAGTTGCACACAAGCATTATCAAATATAATATGTTCACAATGAATAATATTCTTTTAATGTCCATCAGGTCCATTGTGTGGAGGTGTTATCTTTGTGCAAGATAAATTTCAGCACCCCTTAGTCTCTTGAACAGAATTGGCCTGGGTGCATGGTGATGGCATGTGAAGTCACATTTATCAGCCAAGCGTTGTTAGCCGAGAGGTCATCACACCTGCCTTGCAAGCAAGTAGTTGGTTGCAGATGGTTGTGGGTTCAGGTCCCGGACGATGCTATGACATATGAAAAAAAAAAGTCACATTTATCAAGGTTCCAGATCTGCTTGATCTATGTCTTTTGTGAAAATTAAAACATTTTATCACATGGTAAATGAAATTACATTTTCTTTTCTTTTTTGACACTTTAATTTGTAAGACTTACAATGAATATCATATGTGAAGCAATACAATTGTAGATATACTAATATGTGACAATGTTGTGGACAGCTCTTCATCACTATTTTTATGTATTGAATCAGAATACACAAAAAATAATAATAAAATTAGGACAATATTACTAATGGATTCACAAAGAAAAGAAAGATTCTCAAATATTGATTCAATAAAAGTGAGCAAAATCATATTTATAATAAATAAGCAATTGTTTATTTCACATGATCACCATCTCTATACTAGCACATAATTGTTGTAAACAAAGGCAAAACTCTCCATACAGTAGTGCCACCCTGTGCCAAACAGAGTAATCAATGGATGCCAGATAGGGATTTATGCACAAGCCTTCTGGCATCCATTGATTACTCTGTTTGGCACAGGGTGGCACTACTGTATGGAGAATTGTTTATTTATTAGAAGTACTAATTTGTGCAATTTTAATATATCTATATTTGCAAAAAAAAAATTATTTCTTTATATATCTAAACATTTTTATCATGTGAAAAAGACCCCCTCCCCCTCATGAAATAAAATTTGTTATTTAAAACAATAAATTCTATATAATTTTGTTTAACCTAAATCCCAATAGAATATTGAAAAATTCTAATTATTTACATCTTTACCTTTTTAGTTAGGTATTAACTCTCCTAACTTTGGTGGTCACAGTGTGATAAATAGTAATCAATTTTAATTAGATCAATTCTAACCATCTTGGTTTTTTTTTGCTTTGTGTCATTTAGAATTTCAATAATAAAATTTTTTTTGTAGGCTTGTTATTTCAGTGGTGGCTATGGTTATTAAAGAACCAAAGACACCAAAATGTATAAGTACTGAACTGAGTTCAGATCTATATGACTACATAAGCTGATGAGCTTGTATTGAAAATATTGTAGTGTTTTTAATTTAAGTCTCATAGTTTTGTAGTTAAGTAGAGATAAAAGGTGACTGCTGAAGGGTTGCATTAGATCCTAAGATCTAGGTGCAGTGCTCTCAGATCCAAGGCTCCTCACTGACAAAAGTCACAAGTCAGAAACTAGTCTGAGGATATTGGATGAGTAGGCACTAGATAGGTATTTTATGCACAAGTCTTCTGGCATCCATTGATTGCTCTGACTTGCACTGAGTGGCAATACGTATAGAGAGTTTTACCTGTTTTAATAAAAATTATTATTACAAGTTTTTAATTAATGGACATTTTATTTGTATATTTATTTATTTAAATAAATCTATAGTCTTCTGATTCAATTTTATTTTAGACTTTTAATTTTATTTAACTTGACTAAGATAAAGCTATTTTACTAATGAACAGAGACATTTATATTGTAAAAGTTTTCCTATGTTCTTTCCTTTCATCTTTCTATTCATTGTTTTTTATACATAGGTATATTAATATTTGTGGCTAGTTTCAATGTATAGTTATAAATAATATTTGTGGCTAGTTTCAATGTATGCTATAATATATATATATATATATATATATATATATATATATATTACAAATAGATGTCTGTATTTTTTCAAAATAATATAGGTAAATTTATAAATAAATATTAGAGAATACAGTACTTAAAAGTTTATAAAAAATATATCTATAAATGTCACTTAGGAGCGCTTTCAACTATCCTTGTAGTTTTTGTCAACTAATACTTTGAAAGGTCAATTTCCCCATAAATCCATAATGCCAACTTTCCCATAATTCCATGATCTTAATGTTTGATGCCTTCCTATTGATTAAATCTTGCTTGTATTTATATATTAACATAGCTTCCTTAATTTATATATATATAGTAAGAAAAGTTTGTCATAACTTTCCCACTGGTTTGATAGTTTAGGGCAGTGGATCTCACTCTTTTAGTATTTAGGATCCAACTTTGCATATCAATGTTAATTGTGGCTCTTCTATCTCTAATATTATATATATATATATATATATATATATATATATATATCAGCAGCAATATATATATATATATATATATATATATATATATATTGCTGCTGATAAGTGACAACAAGACTAAAATTCTGCATATAGCAAAATTATGCCACATTTGGCAACACTGTAGCCCCACCATATTTTTTGCATTTTCATGAGAAGTTCTGATCTATTATGAACATTCTAAAAATGCACCTGATAATATAAGTTGCATTCAGACATCACCAAAGTTTCTATAAGATTGATGTTAAGCATGTTTGTCTTGATTACTAGATAGGCATAATAATTCCAATTGCATTGTAAAAATAAACATGTTTTGAGTAAAAAAAATATGGATAAATTTTCATTTGAGTGGGACCAAACATTGGATGATTGTGAATCATGAACAACCTCACAGAAGAGTGTCACAGTGAAGGTTAAATCAAGAAAATGTTCTGATGAATATTTACATTTTGTATTTATGAGAAGTTAAGTAAACAACAAGGAGAGTATGTGTGGCTTATTTCTCTGAAAAGTTTGGCTGAGGGGAGCATTAAACCCAACAAGTTTAAACAATATTTGGAAACAGTACATAGTGAATACATTAATAAACCACAGAAGTTTTTTGCTGGTAAACCAAAATTGTATAAAAAACAAATATCTGTTGTTTTTTTTTGAAAAGCCTTGTCTACTAATAAAAAAGCATTTTAGCTTTCTACAAAATCACATATTTAAAGTTGTAATTATAAATTCATTTAACACACATTGATTACGTAAGTAATATTTACTAAGACAATAAACCTCAAGAGTGTGCACTTGAAAATGTGGAGGTAGGGACCTCTATAAGTCTTAACCACAAGCTTACACTTTAAATATCCAGCTGGAAAATGCTGCACAATATTGAGAAAGAACTCATTCTGTCAGATGCAATTGAAATTGTAGAACCTACATTTGGAAATAATTTTGTCAAACATTTACAGTCCATCCCTTTATTAAATGATATTGTTGCTTCATCAAATTGGCAATACATCTGACAACGTAAACAACAGATTTTATCCAACCTGCATGATAGATTTTTTTTTAGTTCAGCTTGATGAGGCAACAGACAGAAACAAAGATTGCCCAGTAATTGTTTATATTTGATTTTGTGACAGAATACCAGCAGATGAAGAACTGCCATTTTGTAAACACATGAAAAACAGAGGTAGAGACTTGGAATGTTCATTATATTGGATAATTTTTTTAATGATGTAAACAGATGCACAGATGATGCTTGAACAATGTCAGGGTATGCAAACATTTGTAAAGTAAATAATTTTGTCAATGTACCTGGTCACATTGTATGATTCACAGAGACACCTTTGCTATCCAAGAAATGAGTCCTGTTCTGTACATTGCACTAACAACAATTGTTGTTATAAAACAGGCAAAACTCACTATACATATTGTCACACACTGCAAGCTAGAGTAATCAATGGATGCCAGAAGGCTTGTCCCTTAATTACTCTAGCTTGCTGTGTGTGGCAATACGTATAGTGAGTTTTGCCTGTTTTATAACAGTTATACACAAGCATAAGAAATGGTGGTCATGTGATGTTAATTGTTGCTATCTGTTGCCTCATCAAGCTGAACTGAAAAAATATATCATGCATTATTTTTGTATTTGTCAAATGAGATAGTTATTATGTGGCAAATTTTTACAATGTGTTTATGATTTAAAAGAGGAAATCATAATATTCTTGAAAGAGAAAACTGCCAGAAGCAGAAATATTTCAACACCATTTATGTAAAATAATATTGGACATTTTCTTTTTATAAAAAAGTGGAATTATAAAATACAAATGTAAAGTAAAACAACTTACAAATATTCACAAACGCGAATGAATTTCTAAACACTTTTGCAGTTGATGAGAAACACGTGATTAAGGTTTTATTTGCAACTATTAAAAATCATTTAATCATGTTGACTCAAAATTTTAGAAGGTATTTTATAACTAATGAAAACTCAATAATAAGATACAAATGGGTCCAAGATTTATTTCAAAATATTCCTGAAGAACTCTCAACTGCAGTAACAAGAACAATTTATAGACTTCATAACAAATGGTGGAATTAAAAGGCAATTCAATAATAAGCAATTGTTCAATTTTGAGCTAGATTGAATTATCAACTTTCTGTATTGAATGAATATTTTATATATTTACATTATGTCTTATCTTTTAGAAACCAGATTTCTGCTGTAGCTGCCTTGAAGACAAAATATAGGTCTCAACTAAACATTGGAAAGATTCGTCATAATCTTAATTTCAAATATAACTGAAAAGCTTTGTACTGCAAGACAGGTTCAAGGAACCTGTTCATTTATGGAAATTTAAATAATTAATATCAAAGACTTTTTATGTTACTTATATGTATTTTTTTATTTTTAAAGACGGTATTTTATTTTTATATTAACAGAATGTATCTTTTTTTATTTTGGTTTCAATAATTAGTATTTTTAAATTTTTTTGTCTATTTTTTATGTTTTTGCATTTGATCTTTTATTATATTACATCGCCTAAGGGAGAGAGGCACCCCACAAGTTGAGAACCATCAGTTTAAGAGATTATAAAGGGCAATTTAGAAACATAAATTAACTCGATTGATTAATACAACTATCTGTGTCTTCTAATGTAATGCTATTTATTTACTATAATATTCATTTTTTAAATTCATCTGCCTGCCTTTTTTTAATTTGGCCTACAAACTCGAAAATATTTATTGAGTGAATAAACATCACATGATCACTATTTCTTATGCTTGCTTATAACTGTTATTAAAACAGGCAAAACTCTCTATACGTATTGCCACTCAGATCCTAAGATCTAGGTGCAGTGCTCTCAGATCCAAAACTCCTCACTGACGAAGGCCACAAGACAAAAACTAGTCTGGGGATATTGGATGAGCAGGTACTAGATGGGGATTTTATGCACAAGCCATCTGTCATCCATTGATTACTCTTGCTTGCACTGAGTATCAATACGTATAGAGAGTTTTTATTATTTGTTGAGTGGTTATTGATATAGTAACTGCTCTAGGTTCAACTAAATCATTTTTTTTATTTTTCATTTAGAAAGTTAAGACTTTAAGCTAATATAATTATTTTTTTAAGAATATAAAATTCCATAATTTTTCATGTTTTATTAACTTTTTTATAGTGTCTTAATAAATTTTCAAATTCTTGATCATTTTAAATTAACTCAAAGTTTTACAATATTCACTAGAAATATATTATTGAAAAAAAAAAAAACTTTAGCTCCATTTGCTCGACAAATATTGTTAGAAACATTATTTTAGATGATTTATTACTCTTTTACAAAGGCAAAAATAAATAAAATAATCAAAATTGATTTTTATTGTGTAGCAAAAGTTTATTATCATACTTAATATTAGCTGTCCTAGTGGATAAAATTGGAAAATCATTTTTCAGCTTTACCTTTTTTTAAAAGGTGACGACAACATCTGTTTAATTTTTTGTAAAATCAAATAGAATTTTAAAAGTTTAATCAATATTATCGATTAGGAAATAAATGGGTTTATTGGATTAAAACTACTGTCACGTATTAACAAAAACTTTATGCAATTAAATCTTCCATAAAAATATTAAAATCAATAATTTTAATTTTTCGTCTTGAATTTAAATATTTTTACAATTTCTAATTCACTGTTTTAAAATTAATATTAAAATATTAAAATTTATTTCTTAGAACGAACTTTTACTATTAAAAGTATTGTGAATTTATGTACGATGTGATAAAAATAAACATGATTTTTTTTTTTTTAAGTTTTGTCTGTAAGTTTAGTTATAAACTGGATAATAAACAAAAGTTTTAATAACTTAGAAGTCTGGTAATAAAACAGGCAAAACTAACTATACGTATTGCCACACACAGCAAGCTAGAGTAATCAATGGATGCCAGAAGGCTTGAGCATAAAATCCCCATCTAGTGCCTACTCATCCAATATTCCCAGACTAGTTTCTGGCTTGTGACCTTCATCAGTGAGGAGCCTTGGATCTGAGAGCACTGCACCCAGATCTTCTCTGGCTTGTGGCCTTCATCAGTGAGGAGCCTTGGATCTGAGAGCTCTTCATCTAGATCTTCGTCAGTGAGGAGCCTTGAATCTGAGAGCACTGCACATAGATCCTAAGATCTAGATGCAGTGCTCTCAGATCCAAGGCCTCACTGACGAATGCCACAAGCCTGAAACTAACCTCGGGATATTGGATGAGTAGGCACTAGATGAGTATTTTATGCACAAGCCTTCTGGCATTCATTGATTACTCTAGCTTACTGTGTGTGGCAATATGTATAGTGAGTTTTGCCTGTTTTAACAAGTTATACACAAGCATAAGAGGTGGTGGTCATGTGATGTTTATTGGCTTAAAGTCTGGTAATAGTTGGAAAGTTTAGTTTTATTTAGTATAGTAATTAAAATCAAGTGTTTTTGCTTAGTTATGTCAATAATTAATCAAATTTCCGACAAATAAATGTTATTTCTATAAAAAAAAACTGCTCTCGTTTCTTCACATATTGGAGTAACTCAAAAGCAAAATGATTTGTAGTTATACTACTTATTGTTTATATAGTTGACCTTACTTTTATATGTAATTCAGAACTCAAATATATAGATTCGTGTGTGCACGATTAGTAGGAATTGTATTACAAATGTAACAGAATGTTCTATATATGAATTATATGGGCAAAAGACAATCAATTGAAATCAGTGTGATGGGCATTAATGGCTAATTTGAACCTTCAATATTAACAATCAAGTAAAGCACATCACATACATATATATATATATTCATAAGTTATAAAGAAAACAATACTTAATTCTTTTTTTTACTAGAAAATTTATTATGATTATAAATAATATTTTGATTAAACTACATTGGTTATCTTCAGAATTAACAACAAAGAAAAAATGAAAATTAACTCGAAAATAAACATGATATGTAGTAATTGTGTAAAAATTGAAAAACATTTGTACTTTTAATCATAATTAAATCTTTTCCATTATCAATTCCATACTAAAACTTCTAAAAAAATTTAAACATTAAAAAAATTGGAAATTCCAAATTACATATCTACAGACATACATATATCAATAAATTAATTTTTAGAATAATACAAATTTTAAATAATAGTTTCTATATATAATACTTTTTATGTATAATGAAAATAAAACAGTAATTGACACTAGTTAAATAATTCGAATTCAAAAATTTACTTATTTATTATTTTCACTTCACAAAAGATGGTAGAATTTTTATCGATTAGAAATTGTAATTTATAGCCAAAGCTTGGAACTTTATTTTTCTAGGTATCATATATTTTTTTGCAATTAAATTTATAAATAATACAATATTTATGTTTTATATATTGAAAATTATGTGTTATAGCTAAATTTTTAATTTAAATTATTAATTGTTAGTTTTTTCATTATATTTATAAGTACACTACCATTAATCCAGACTGCATATTCAAATCCATTTATTTTTCAAATCCTAACATATTACAATGCTTCATTCAGACTACTACAATTTTCTAGCATGCACACACATTGATGAAAAAGTTAAGTTGTTAAAAAAATCAGATTAAAATCTAAATACTATATGGAAAATAAAATGTTGCTATTGTACTTTAAAATTTTATTTTCATTAAATTAAAAAATGAAAAGGAAATAGTTTCTATTGTCAGTTCGTCACTCCTTAAGCTGGCATTAAAAAAAAAAGAACCACATATTAGGGTGGTCTTTGAGCATTCCATCATCAGATTTTCAATTGAATGGACAGTTGAAGAGTTAGAGTGTGGAGTAGATTGAAGCCTGTCCATTAAAGTATGAGGATTGGCTACCTTAATATATATCTGAGCTCTTATGGCATATATTTGTAGAGATGGTAATCTGGACCAACTGATGATTGCTGGTTTAGCATGAAATATTGATGATTATTTATCTTTTCAACATATATGTGTTCAAGTGTATCAGTGTTATGAGATAGTGTGGAGAGTGGTGGGTTGTGTGATAGTTTGTGCTCATATACCCTATATATTACATATATAAACACAGGTATATAAAAAGCTTGGGTGTTTCAGTTCTAATATATTTTTGTAAAGAAATCAAATGAGTTTTTAAGCTGTATTAAATTTTTACTGCTTGCATTACCTACAAACAAAGAAATTATGATTTCATGCTAAAGGTGTGCTTTCAATAATAAATAAAAGATGTAATACTGCAGTATTTTTAATGACCAATTGCTAACTCTTTAGTAGATATTAAAAAAAAAAACACCCTACAATGATTGTTTTTATATCTGTAATATATTTTTTATAAAAAAAATTAAATGAACAAACTAAAACTTTATTTTCAATAGCAAATGAAACAAATATATTTTTTTACAATGGAAACTTAAATGTTATACATTTTTATAAAGAAGTAATGATTTTCAAAAATAAAACATTTATGATTTTCTACATTCAAAATTAATTAAGAAGAACTGGTAAAAATGTGCTTACATAAGATTGCATCAGTCACTCGATATAACATAATGTGAATAAATAGTATTGTTTTCTTTGCACAAAATTCTGTATGATGGTTGAAATCAAAACATTTGTGATTTGTATTAAATGTTTTTTACATGGCATTTATGCAATTGTTTTCAAAGTGCTCTCAGTGGCAGGAATTCATTGTGATTGTTTTATGCCTAGTAACTTAAAAAGATTCTGGATGATTTTAATGTTTGGAACTCTTTAATTGACTAAGATTTTAATTACCAATAAAATACTTAAATGACAACATCTATCAATAATCTAAAAATGAAAACTTTTAAGACTGTATCCAATTTCTGTTGATAATAAAGTAAAACTAATGTGTTTGTGCAACATAGATTTTTGTTGGGTATTGTAAAAACAGAAAAACAAGTTCACATACATTTTTTTAATTTTTTGTAAAACTATTAAATATTTGTTTTTTAATACATGATGTTTATATTTAGAATTTATTTGAATACATTTGCTTTGTAATGGAAAATAAATCAATTGAAGATATACTAAAGTTAAATAGAAAACACCATTTTCAATAACTTTCTTTTTAGTATTATTTTTTAATTAAAAGTTGATTTTTTATTAATATTTGAAATAATATTTAAAAGTTTTGAATTTATTTTTTAGCAAAAGTTGCCTTAAATTTATCCAGATTTGATGGAAAATATTTTTTGTTAGATATATTTTTATCCTAAGTGCTAAGATAATGTCATTGGTTTTGATTATTTCTGTTTTTTTTTTTTTGTCTTTATTTGTTTGCAAAATTAATATTCTTTGTTTTAGATTACTTTCATGTTTTGAATGCTCACTTTTAATAAAATGAATAAAATGCTTTTGATCAGACTAAACAACATTTTATAGTTATTATGGTAGCATTTAATAACAAAATTGGGAGACAATTGATATATGAAAATGCTATGAATAAATTTGATTACAATCATAGAAAGGAGAGAGATAAGTAGATTAGCATAGTTCATAGAAAAAGAAAAGTCAATAATAAGAATTTTTTTGAGAAGTGTGCTAAAGATAAATTACATGGAAGCAGCCAAATGATGATAGATCAGATTTGGATTATACTTTAACTAAGAGAAAATATATATTTCAAGATTGTAATGTTTGCAATAGATTCAACACAGGAAATGATCATAAATTAATGGAATATAAAATATGTGTTGATGCAAACTAGAAAGATGAAAACTATTTAAAAACAGTGTTAACAGTTAATATTCTTAATATATAATATTAATTTAGAATAAAATCATTTGAAAATTTCAGCAGATGTTGAAGATGATTAAGACTCAATAAAAAATCAATAAGAAGGTAAATGCATACTCTATTAAAAACTACATAAAACATATCTAGCAAAAAATAGCATTTTACCAGTGCATTTTCTACTGCAACAACACAATGTATGAGAAAATGAAAGAAAACAAATTTTTTTTTTTAATGATCCATTAAGAAAAAAAAATGAATATCTAGAATTTTATAATGAAAACAAGTTAATAATAACATTTAAAAATATTGTGAATTGGTAAAGGAAGCAATAGAAGAAAATAAAAGGATCAAAAGTGTATAACATCATTTTGATACTGAAACAAAAATTGCTTTTGCATTAAAAAAAGATGGCAAAAAGTGATGACATCAGGAAATGTGTGGAAAAATTCTATAAAAATTATACAGTAATAAAGTATAAGAAAATATACTTTTCCGTTATTGTCTCATCTGAATTGTTAGAATTTTAAATGCAAAAATAAGACATTCAATTAAATATAAAGAATAAAAGTGCTTTAGAAAATAAAGGCATTATTATTGATATTTTAAAAGAAGTAGGTAAAAATATTAAAAAATTGTTAGCAACGTTACACAGCTAATGTCTAAATGAAAAACGTACTAAATGATTGGAAAAATGCAGCAATATATTGCCAATTAAGAAATGGGATAAAAAAGGTATTAGAAATTATAGACCTGTCAGTCTTCAATCAGTTTTATACTAAATATTTCCACAAAATAATTACAACTTTTCTACTATGAATGTTAGATTTTAACCAACTTGAAGAACAAGTTGTTAAAACAGGCAAAACTCTCCATACAGTAGTGCCACTCAGTGCCAACCAGAGTAATCAATGGATTCCAGAAGGCTTGTGCATAAAATCCCTATCTAGTGCCTATTCATATAATATCCTCAGACTAGTTTCTGGCTTGTGGCCTTCGTCAGTGAGAGTTTTGCCTGTTTTAAGAACAGTAATATGCTAGCATAAGAAATAGTGATCATGTGAAAACCAAGTTGTCTTTAAAAATGGTTTAGTGCAGTGCATCCCATCTGAGTATTGAAGAAGTTATAGAAATAATCAGTAAATATAATTAAATATTATGCTTCGGATTTCTAGTGTCTGAAATGACATTTGGTTCTATAGGCATTTCTACAATGATTAAAGCTTTGAATGATCAAGATATAGACGAGGAATATTATCATTATATTCTGAAGAATATTCATCAGAATGCAACATCAGTGATTAGAATTCACAGTGACACTAAAAAAACTAACATTGGAAAGGTTGTACAACAGAGTGATTCTTATCTCTAAAATATTTATAATAGCTTCACAAAAAGTATTTTGCGAATTAAAATGGAAAGTTAAGGGAATATAATTATATGCAGATTATTTAAATCATCTCAATTTTACGGATGATATGAGTGTTCAGGGTTTTAGAAAATGTTGCAAAAATTATCTGATAAAAATAAGAAAGTAGGTGTCAGGCATTGGTGGTTGAGTGGTCAGCAAAGCTGCCTTACAAAGCAGTTGTTCCAGGTTTGCGGGTTCACTTCCCGGGTGATGCTTTGACACATGGAAAAAAAATAAGAAAGTAGGTTTAAAGATAAATATCTAAAACGACTAAATTCATGTTCAACAGCTGTTATCAGAAAAAGAAAGTAACGATTAATAATCATGAATTAAAAGAAGATCACAATTACAAATATTTGTTCAAATTATAAAACAGATGGAAACATAATGAATAAAATTAATCATAGAATTAAATTTGGACAGAGTACCTTTGGTAGGAAGAATTTTTAATTTTAAATGAAATAGGCTTACGAGTTTAAAAAAAATTTTTTTAATAGATGTGTTTTCGGAAGGTTTGTGATGATGGTATTTTAGCTGTGTTTATATATTGGATTATTTCCATCATCTAATAATTGAATGACTTTAGTAACTGAAACACAGGGTTATTATATACCTATGTATATATATATGTAATATATAGAGTATATGAGCACAGACTTTCACTCCACCCACCACTCTCCACACTATCTCATAACATTGATATACTGAACACATATATGTTGAAAATATAAATAATCACCAATATAAGTATTTCATGCTAAACCAGCAATCATCAGTTAGTCTAGATTACCATTTCTACACATATATGCTATAAGTGCTCAGATATATATTAAGATAGCCAATCTTCATACTTTAATGGACAGGCTTCAATCCACTCCACATTCCAACCATCCATTCAATTGAAAATCTGATGATGGAATGCTCAAAAGCCAGCCTGAGGCTGAGATTCTTATCACACCCACGTTGACCTAAGGTCAATCTGACCCATCATGTACAGGACATAATCCATTTTAATACATGTACAAGGGATGGGCAGACATTTCTACTATATAATAACTGAAACACAGGCTTATTATATACCTATGTCTATATATGTAATATATAGGGTATATGAGCACAGACTTTCTCACCACCAACCACTCTCCACACTATCTCATAACATTGATACACTCAAACACATCTATGTTGAAAGATAAATAATCACTAATATCCGTATTTCATGCTAAACCAGCAATCATCAGTTGGTCCAGATTACCATCTCTACACATATATGCTATAAGTGCTCAAATAGATATTAAGATAGCCAATCTTTATACTTTAATGGACAGGCTTCAATTCACTCCACACTCCAACTCTTCAACCATCCATCCAATTGAAATTCTGATGCTGGAGCACTCAAAAGCCCCCTGAGGCCGAGATTCTTGTCACACCCATGTTGACTTAAGGTCAATCTGACCCCTCATGTACAGGACATAATCCATTTTAATACATATACAAGGGATGGGCAGACATCTCTACTATATAGTAACTGAAACACAGGTTTATTATATACCTATGTCTATATATGTAATATATAGGGTATATGAGCACAGACTTTCACATGACACATCACTCTCCACACTATCTCATAACACTGATACACTCGAACACACATATGTTGAAAAGATAAGTAATCACCAATATACATATTTCATGCTAAACTAGCAATCATCAGTTGGTCCAGATTACCATCTCTACACATATATGTTATAAGTGCTCAGATATATATTAAGATAGCCAATCTTCATACTTTAATGGACAGACTTCAATCCACACTACACTCCAACTCTAATGACTTTAGAAAGATTTAACTTTGTTTAAATATTCCAAATACAGTCATGTTTAGTACTTATATTAGATAATGGACCTAGTCCAATATATAAATACAATTTTAATGGATGTGTTTTACTAGTTGTTACTTTAGAATCTGAGGCTTAAACACTTTACAGAAAAGTAATGCAGAGACTAGATATGTCTCAACAAAGTATGGAGAGATGTACGTTAGGAGTAATAAGAAGATATCAAAAACAAAATATACAACGTTAAGAAAATAAATATATCATTGCCATCATTGAAAAAATTAAGACTGAAATGGATTTGGGTTGGTCATATTGTTAGAAAAGATGATAATAAATTAACAGTTAAAGTTTTAAATTAGATCCCAAAAATTTATAAAAGACCTAGAATGAAACCATGTGTGAAATAGATTGATGATGAAATAAATTGATGAAATAAAAAAGTTCTGAGCAGAAGAGAAAGTAGAAATTAAAGAAACAATTAAACTTTGAAGGACCTTTAAGAGATTAAATTTAAGAATGACACAAATATTTTATTTAAAAAGTAACAACAATACTAAAATATTAAATATCAATATATTTATTAATAAACAAAATTGTATAGGCAGTTTCTTGGCTGATAAGTTTCATTAGAGGCCCAACATGATTGGTTGACTACAACAAATCCTTTCAAGTTTTCAAGCTGAGATTTCGTCTTGCTTCCTACATTTGAGAATGAAAATAATATTCTATCACCTCCGCCATTATCATTTATGCGAAACATTTAGACAAATGTTTAAGGAGAAATAAATCTCTAACAAAATACATGTTACAACTATAAATTTCTTTATATATATATATATATGTTAAATGCGTTGACTGGAAAGCGAACCCAGACCAACTGCTTAGAAGGCAGCTATGCTAACCACTAGGCCACCAACGCTTGGCTTTATAGTTAGCATTAACAATTAAAACAAAATCATTCTGAATTTATATCATGCTTGTCCATTCTGAATTCTAAAAAGTTCATGAAATGTTTATCTTGTTATTGAATTTTTTTCTACTTTAAAAAATTGTTTGAAAATTTATGTAATATAAAATATTACACCATCTTTAAATGCATTTTCTTAGATTCCAGTTCCCCAGCATATGACTTTATTGTATTGAATGTGTTTATCCATGAGTAAACATACTCATTTATTTAAAGCAATAATTGTTATATAAGATTAACTGGCACCTGTCTATATAAAAATACGAACATATTTAGGGATGTTTAATGGAATATATATATTGAAAAAGTTAATTTAATTTAATTGTATATATCTAAAAACAGCTTAAAGAGATTTAGATATTTTAATAATGCAACTGTAATGAGATGATATTAGTGTAAAGTGTATTAATATTTACCAGGAAACAATAGCCAGAAATTATATCAAGTTATACATGATATTGTCTAATATATAAAGCATGCTTGTTGATTTTGTAAATGCAAGTTTATAAAATTGATAAGTTGTATTTCTCATATTTAATTCAGCTTCCTTATTGTTAGCATTGAAAATCTGATGATACCAATTTTATTATAAACATCTTTAAGCCAATAAACATCACATGATCCCCCCCCCCCCATGCTTGCTTATAACTGTTATTAAAACAGGCAAAACTCTATACGTATTGCCACTCAGCGCAAGCCAGAGTAATCCATAGATACCAGAAGACTTGTGCATAAAATCCCCATCTAGTGTATACTCATCCAATATCCCCAGACTAATTTCCGGCTTGTGGCACAAGTCAGAAACTAGTCTGAGTAGGCACTAGATGGGGATTTTATGCACAAGCCTTCTGACATCCATTGGTTACTCTGGCTTGTGCTGAGTGGCAATACATATAGAGAGTTTTTCCCTGTTTTATAAATATCTTTCTTTGTTATCTAAAACCAGATTTAATATTGTTTTAATAATTTAGATATAATTTATGTTTGTAGTAAAATAATTCATTGTAAAATAATAGAGCTCATGTCAGGTAGATCTATTGGCTTAACAAAGATCCATTGAATTTTCCAATCCAGAAATGCAGTAGCATATGAAAAACATTACTTATTATGTAATATATAGGGTATATGAGCACAGACTTTCACACCACCCACCACTCTCCACTCTATCTCATAACACTGATACACTTGAACACATATATGTCGAAAAGATAAATAATCATAGAGTGGAGAGTGGTGGGTGGTATGAAAGTCTGTGCTCATATATCCTATATATTACATATATAGACACAGGTATATAATAAGGCTGTGTTTCAGTTATTACTTAGTATAGTAAGAGATCTAACTTTCAAAGAAAAAAGAGGAACATTCACAAAATTAATACATTTGTAATTATATATGAAAATCAATCATATGATTAATGCATATCTCAGTGTAAATATGGGAAAAAATAATCTTTTTAAACTTAAACAACTCAACATCCTAAAATTATTCCAGTTATGCAAGTAAATTAGTGGCTTCCATCGCAACAAGGATCATATTTGTCAGATTTGCAAGATAGATGGACATATATATGTAGATATACAATTAGATAGACAGACATATAGTTAAATATATAGATAGAGAGATAAGTAGACAGATAAAATAATAATTTTTACTGCCTAATATGAATATATAGGTTTTACCATATTAAATCAAATGAAATCCAAAAGTAAGTATTATAAAAAATAACACTTGTCTTTGCAATACAAAAAGTATAAAAATGTTCTATACAGGCAACCACAGGGTCATTTGGCTTGCAATCATGCCCTGCTGTGCTGCATTGCTGGGTGAAAACTGAATGGAATGAAATACATAAAGTCATTTGCATAAATTTGCATTGCGATTAACTAGTTTCATTAGTTACAATATGGCTATGACTATGAGGGCTATGTTGCTTGAAAGCACTCAGCCACACTTGCATTATTGTTTTAATACATAAAGAATTTTAAAAAGGCAGCTTTGCGTGTTTATGCATTTGTAGCACAAATCATACTTATATAACAACATGTATACGCAATATTACCATCATTGAATTTTTCCAATATATACATACAAACAGAGCATGAAGCAAATTACATAAAATGTGAAATAAAATACTTTTTCTAACTGAATTTGTTACCCAATGATTGACTTGTGTTGATTTATAAGAGTAGAATTATTTGGGTTCAGTCTTTCTTGCTAAGATATTTCATATTCTATACAAATTTATCCAGTCCATACTACTAAGAATAATGAATCATATAGTGGATTAAACAAATACTTCATTCTTATATAATTTTTAGAATGCAGAAATTTATTCATAAAAAAACCTTGTTATGGTTTTGATTGACCAGCAACCTTCTTCAGAGCCATAATCTATGAATGTATATTAACATATAACATATAAAATATATATTATTTTTAAATTTATAAAACATAATATTTAAACTATATATAACTAAACTATCATTTTTATAACTTGACCCTGAGCCATTAATATATATCTTATAAATATATATATATTTAAGACAGTATCTAAATTTCCTTATAGTGAATGTTTCTTTTATATATATGTAATTATAAGGATTTGAACTGAGAATTTTTCAGTCTATTCATCCTCCATTTTATCTCAAGCAACTGATACACATGACCAAGCACATGCGAAAAAGATACAAGATTCCCAATATATGTATTTCATGCTGAACCAGCACTCATCAGTTGAGCCAGATTACAATCTTCCACACATATATACAATCAGTGCTCAATTTATGTTAAGGTAGCAATTTTTCAAACATTAATGGGCAGGTTCCAATCTTCTTAACCTTCTAACTATTCAACTGCCTACTTCATTGAAAAACTGATGTAGGAATACTCAAAACCCTTATTGGATTTGATATTGTGATCATACCCATGTAGATCTTTTGTCAATCTAACCCCTAATTTTATCGGACCATTGCATATCCATATATATTAACAGGAAAGGGATGGACTGAACTTATACTAAGATTTAATCTATTTCCCAAGCAATATGTAATCCTAAAGCAGTGTGTAAATTTGCTTATACCGAAAGTTTTTTATATTAGTTGGAAGAGTGAGAATATTGAAGCCTATCCATTAAAGTTTGAAGAATTGCTATCTTAAGATAAACTGAGTACTGATTGTGTATATGTGTGGAAGATTATGATTTGGCCCAACTGGTGAGTGCTGGTTCTGCACAAAATGCATATATTGAGGATCGTGTATCTTTTTCACATGTATGTTGTCATGTGTATTGGGTGCTTGAGAAAGAGTGCAAAATAAATAGACTAAAAAATTCTCAGTTTAAATCCCTCTAATTACATATATAAAAAACTTTTAGAATAAGCAAATTTTCATATGGCTTTAGGATTACATATTGCTTGGAAAATAGATTTACTTCTTAGTATAAGTTTAGCCCATCCATCTCCTATTATATATATATTCTAACCTAACCTATGTGTAGCTCCACTACACATCATGCCAACCATGTTGGGGGCCAAAATCTAACCTGGTCTATGTGCATCTTCACTTCAGAATAGTATATGATATAAAATAAAATGGGTTCTAGCTCAGTTAATAATTAATAAATAAAATATTCAGCATTAAAATTAAAATGTTTCACTAGCTCAAATTTAAAATACGAATAAGGTTCAGTTTATAAAAATAAATTAAATAAATATTTAATATTTTCATGAGACTTGAAGTGAAAATACAGGTGACAAGATAGATTACATTGAGCCAATATCCCACAGGATACTACCTCAATGGCATAAGAACACTATCCCCCCTTATTACTATTTTAAATAACAAACTCATAGTATTCTTACGACTTTAATAACTTCTACTCACTAAGACTAAACTAATAATTAAATCTTAATCTTCTATTTAATAATCTAGCTCAATAAAATAATCTCAGGTTCATAAAGTTTATTCTAAGTTAATTTAAAAATACGGTAGTAAAATATGAGAAGGGATTTTATGTCATAATCTACTACACTGAAACTAATAATAATAAATAATAATAATAATATTCTTCATTGTTTAACTACTACTGGATATCTTTTCTTTTCGTTATATTTTTATTACCATAATAAAATAATAAAATAATTTTATATAATCTTTTACCTTCATGTAATAATATAATAAATACGTGGTAGCATATGATAATCTGATAAACAAAGGATGTGTGGCAACTGATAGCATATAATTCAGTATACTATTGTGATAACTGATTTATGACCAATAAAACAATGTAAAATTATAATTATTTAATTAAAAGAATACCAATAAAATATTTAAATTCTTAAATAATTCTCTATTTATCTTTTGTGCAAAATTATATATTTGTTTCAATTGTTATGAATATATCATGATTTCATGCAGTGAAGTGGAGAAATAAACAATCAAGACACAAAAATTTTGAAAAACAAATTTTAACAAAGTTTATTAACAACAACAAATAAAATAAACAATTTATGTACACTATTTACAATGGATATCCTTATTTTAATCTTACATTTTTATCTACTAAGTTATATAAAAATAGTTTATAGTTTAGTTATATCTTTATTTATACTTAAGACAAAATATAAAAAAAAGTTACCATTTGGTTTCTCATTATGGTTAACTTATTATAAATATATTTACTTATTAGCAAAATATTTCATCCTTAATATTATTAAACTATCTTATTTTTAAAAAAAAAAAATTCATAGGAAAACATTCTACAGAAAAAACAAAATTAACTTTATAATGAGTATGGATTTCTCAAAATATTAAAAAAAATTTCATCTTGCAAAGTCAAAGATGTTACATAAAATATTCATCCAAAATTCAGTACTAGATTTTAGTGTTTTATCACACGATGTTTACTAATCATAATACATTCTTATTTAGCCTTACTTTAGTATGATATAAGTGTAATAATCAATATATTCCTGTTATTCAATAAACAAAAAATATACTATGCATATTGTTTATATAATTTACTTTGTACTATTGTATTTTAAAAATATGCAATACTTATTTTTCTTCAAAAAAAAATAAAGCATTCAAAAATAATCAACATTCTAAAGAAAATATCTTGTTTAGATACTCTATTTTAAAAATTTATATTTCATTTCCGAAAATAAATTCAAAATATATTCTATGATTCTTTCCTTTCCTTAGGATACTTTGGACCTTCAATTTCAAGTTATAAATTCTATTCCTTCTAAGCAAATAAACCAATCTTATACAAAACGATAGCATAACCTAAGTTCTAAATTATTTATCATTTCTTTTCAAAATATCTTACTGAACGATGCAGTTACATGAAATAAAGATAGCAAAACAGATGTATAGGATTTAAGGAAGAAAGCTAGAGTATCACTCTTAATATATCTCAAAAAATCATGGCACAGTGCAAAGAGGTATGACCTTTACCTGTCTAATAACCTCTAATACATGAACGATGTTAAAGCTACTTCTTCAGCTTTATTTAAAACATCAAATATTTAAAGACATATAAAACACTGTCCAAATAAAATGTGTATCAGTCATAGGGCTTTGTTAACTATGCTGATAACCACATAAAGACTAAATATTATTTCTATTCCTTATCATATCCTATTTTTTAAAAAAATACATCATCTTGGTTTCCTGCTAACTATAGTACTTCCAAGCCACTATCTCAACATTATTTCTCAAGATTTTTCTACATCTTACATCGATAAATAACTATCTGCATTTACAAAACAATAAATAAAATTCATTGATAGTTTAAAACAATTTCACTGTTCCATAAGAAAAGTTTGCTTACTTCATTATTCTATATGTTTAATCATATACAATCTACTTAGACAATATTTGAATATCCAATAACATGAAAGTTCTAAAAGAATCACATAATTATTTGTTATTATGTTGGATTATATCACTAATATATAAAAAAAAAAAATCGTCGTATGCATATTTTCAAATCAATCCTATCTCATAATGTTTTTTTAAAATGTTGTATGAAAATGCGTTACATATAATTAAAACTTTTACACTTCATTCTTAGATTCATAGATGATCTAAAGAAAACAAAAATATACATTATAAATTATTAATAGTTATTATTATTACCAAATAACCCTTTTTATCTGGTCATCATTTTTAGTAGGCTTCTTCCATCCACTGGATATAGAAAAACATTGCATACATAAACGAAAAGACACATCCATACGTTTTATTTAAAAATATTCTTATCTAAATTATTAGATTATATTATAAATTTTATGTTATTAACAAATTAATGTTTTATGTTTTCCTAATCTTATAAATAGAAAAATTTACATTTAACTAAGTTAGTAAAATAAAAATTTAAAACTATAATTACGTCTTCACTTGACCATAGTTCATGATAAAATCCAAAAATGTTTATTATTTTCTCTAGAGTTTTAAAATGTTCTCCTCCAAGCGCGTTAAAGTTTAAAAATAAAAATAATTATTAATCCATTTAGTAAAATTTATAGAAAATAATCCTGGGTCTTTACTGTTCAGAATGAAAATTATTAAACTGTAATATTAAAGAATTATTCCCACGAAGTTTATTCAATATTCTCTGATGCATCACTCTGTTCAATTTAACTTAAGTTATCCGGTAAACTTTTACACAATATTTGTATTTTCATGGATCCATCCTTTATTTATCTACTATATGTTCATTTTTTTTATATAGGTTTTATTTCTTAATAAGTTCTTTTTAATTCTTGTAAAATATATATTTAAAAAAAAATGTTTCCTTCAAAAAGGACTAAACATTCTATTTCTTTCATTATATTTTATGATAACTCATACGATATAAATATCTTATTCTTTTTTTAAAAAAAACTCCTGGATAAGCTTATAAATAATGCATCACAAATTTTTTTTAGACGGCAAATAGTTTTCTGTTTAAGCTTCCAGCATAATGCCCGAATTATTTTTATATGAGTTAGAATAATCCTCCGGTTGAGCATAAATAAAGCTGTATTATAATTTAAACATATTTTATTTCATAGTATATCCATCTCTATTGCGTAGTTTAGGTTAAACTTCAGATAAAATACTCCTGGCAAGTAACTTTTAAAAAACTAGAAAATCATTTCCACGAAGTTTCTAAATATATATATTTTTTTAAACTCTCTTTTGCAAAATACTTTAAAATTATCAATTAGTTTTTTTGCAGATAAAGTTATAAGAAAGTACTAAAAAATTGACTAAAATAAAAATTTAAAAATACTATCTCTTTGATAGCTATAATTTACCTTTCTCTGGTTTCAATACATTATTAATCTCCCTTGATACCCCGTGCAATTCATATTTACAGTCTGTAAGAATACCTCATTTGATTGGTTGATTCTTACTTTTAGCTTGAGAACAAATTTACATATTTTTAGTTTTTTACAGAATTGAATCTTTAAAATAAAAATTTATGACGTAATAACTAAAAATATTATTTAAAATACTACTTTTAAATCAATTATTACTTTATCAAAAATTATTTAAACATTTAAAATAACTTTTAAAATAATTTTAATAACCTATTCCATTCTTAATATTCCATTTATCTAGTTTTATTTAAACAAAATATTTAATTTTTATTATATCTGTATTCGTCTTTATTACATTACTTAAAACATTACATACAATAGTTAACTTAATATTTATTATTATTTGCTTTTATGATAGGCAATAATTCCATCCAATTCTATAATATAACTTTCAAAATATTTTAAACTTTGTTATTAATTCAAACAAGCGTGTGTGTGAAAGTATGTAATATACAAGTCACATGATCAATAACTTTGACAGACGATTTTCAATCTATTTCTCTGCCTAGACTAATAAAATTGATACACTTATTATATTTAATAATATAATTATAAAAATTTGGAAAAATAATTTAAAATATAGAATTAAATACAATTCTCACCATCATAAAGTTTATTTTTGAAATATACTATATTAATTTTGATTATTAAATATGACTTTATAAATTTAAAATATAACATTTATTACTACAAGTTTTAAACTATTAAAATCGAACTTTTTAAATATACTTTTAATATTTATAGCTGAGTTATTTAATATGGCCAGCTTTTACAACCATATGCAACAATATTTAAAGCTTTACATAACTATTTTTTAAATGATTCGCTATAATTTTATATACTACGTATTTGCTTTAGCCTCAAATTGTACTTTAAAAATATAATCGACAAACTATAATTAATGTATTAAAAGAACATATTTTAAAATTTAAAATTTTTAGTAATTGACTGTTATGAACTATTACTGACCTATAGAAAAGGCCCAATATATATATATATATATGAATATGTAATGGTCCAATAAAATGAGGTGTTAGATTGATATAATGGTTAAATAAGTATAACATATTAAATCCGCAAAAGTTTTTGAGTATTTCATCACTGAATTTTCAATAGAATGGACATTGAGTAGTTGGAAGGGTGAGAACACTGAAACCTGTCCATTGAAGTTTGAGGAATTACTATCTTAATATAAACTGAGCACTGATTATATATAATATATTGTAACAGGATATATATATATATATGCGTTACATTTAAATTCTAAAATGTAATGTTTTGTAAATATTTAATACTGAATTAAAAACACAAACGTTCAAAATGCACAAATAACGAATTATTAATTTATTAATGTTTGATTTAAATATTAAAATAAGCTTTAAAAAAATTAATAGAATCGAAACAAAGATTCTAATCTTTAAATAAAGTATAAAATAAAAACCTTTTTAATAATAGCGAAGATTTTTTTTATTTTTAAATATAAAAATTACAAACAGATCCTTAGGGCGAAATGACAATTAAAAAGATGATTACAAAATAGACAAGAGTCTAGAAATAGAAACAAAAGACTTGCTTTTTCCGCCCAAAGATATGGACACAGACCTCAGTGAAAAAATTTACTTAGCCATAAATCCAAAATCTACTTGGCCACAAACTGAATTAACCAATAAAATAGAGATATGGAATATGTTTGATGAATCCTGTATTCCAGAGATAAGGTACCTGAGGACTATAAAAAGAAATCCAAAATAAATAATTAGTTAGAGAGAGAATTAGAATTTTTGAATTCATTTCGTTATTGCTGAAAAGTTAGAATAAATATTGTTGCTGTTACCAAAAAAATGTAATCTGTTTAATCGTGCTTTTTTCGGTGCGGCCGGCCAAAGGCAGCTTTCATCTCCACGGATCCCAAGATCGAACCATGGATCCTGTCTTCAGAAATCTTCATAAGTCTTCATGGATCTTCATCATGACGGAACGAGCTCGCACAAAGGAAAGTATAATTTATAAATAATTGAAATATGAAATATAAAATCTTAAATTTAAGATCTTTGAACGTTATTTGTTTTCTAAAAATGAACTATAAACTTTCCTTCCTGAACAAACCTGAACTTTATCTTTTATAAACTTTGCCATTTTAAACAGATCAAAAGTTAATGTAATCTCTTAAAATATATGTATTGTTTTTTTATTATTCATGTTTAATAAGATGTGTTTGTAATGGGGCGGAGATTTGCTATTGCAAATGAATTTAAAGACGAAAATACTTACCGTTATTTGTGCATGGTTGAATTGAAAAAAGAAAAGTAGGTTAAATAATATTTGTAGTAAAAAAATAAGTTAAATATAATGCTCATTTTAAAATGATTTAAAACTGTAAACTAAATATTTTTTTATTAATAAAATGATTTAAATGTTAGTTGAGTGTAGATGGCTGCTAGACTAGTTTAAAAATATGTTAGTTTAAAGAGGCTTTGATTTCGAACTATTTGTTTCATAGCTGTGTCAATGCTGGTGGAGAGGTATATGGATGTTTATATCAATGAAATGTGAAGTGTGTTAGCACCTAGGGCGACAAGCCCAACTGAAGTGTGTTAGCACCTAGGGTAGTCATATCATTGAAATGGATGCAGACGTATTTCCTGCACCATTGACCCCTTCCAGCTCTATGGATTTTGGATGATAAGCCAGAAAGATAAGACTGCTCTCCCATCCATATGTAGCATTTCTTTTTATTATTTTATATGCATGTTTCCTTCGCCCGACAGATGCACATTCCTGCGGGACGAAGGCCATGTTTTCTCCAATAATATCATGCTGTTCAGATGCACATTCCTGTCAGCATGATTCTATGCTAACATGTTCACATTGCATTGGTTGCTGATATATATCTGAAAGCGAGTATTGGTGTGGCTGTGGATTTTTAGTCTGGAGTCAAGTGATTTGAAAATTTGTGAGTGCGTTTAGGTAGCTCATTTATACTCAACATTCTAAAATTTAAAATTAAAGTTAAAAACAAATAAAATAATAATGAAACAGAATAAAACATAAATTTCTTCTTGTGTTATAAAAATTATTTTTTTTAAAGTTTGTGTGTTATTACTTATATAGATGTAAATAAAATCTTTGTGTGTTAATAGTACTGGCAGTGATCTAGTGATTGTTTTTTTTTCTCTAATCTTTATTAAAAATATATTTTAATAATATATTAAGTTTCTGCATCTACTTGAGCTAGTGACTTGGGCTGGCGGTCGTGATCTTAACAGTGCGTATCTGTCTACATTATAAATTTTCTAGGTTCGAATGGCCTAGTGGCGCCCTCGTACGGCAGATACGGTAAGACTGGATACTTCATCATCATCCCCCATCATTATAATATATATGTTGGAAATTATATGCTGGTCAACTGGTGAGTGCTAGTTCTGCATGAAGTATATACATTGTGGTTCATGTATCTTTTTCACATGTGTGAGGTCATGTGTGCTTGAGATGGAGTGGAAGGTGAATAGACTGAAAAATCCTGAGTTGAAAGCCCTCTAATTATATATATAATATAGATGGAAGAAAACTGCACTTCCACTCATGCACTATAAATAGGTTGTACATCATATGAATGAATGTTTTAAAAAATCAGTTAGTGACCTGTTGTTAAAGCATACCAATAAATAAACCTACATCCATTGACATTTGTATAAAAATCTGTTTTAAATTAGATCAGGCTCTATTTACATCACTGCTAATGAATATTGATTACTTAATAGTAGATTTTAAGAATGAGAGCCTATTTTTTAAAAGCATTTATTAATATGGAATGCTGTTTATTCATAAGCCATAAATAGAAGGATAGTTTTCTTCCATCCTGAATTACTTGTTCATTTTAATGCTATGTTATTTAATAATTTCATTTATATGAACTAATGTTTTTCATTATTGTAGTCATTAAAAATATAATTTTTCTGCCCTGTTGCATATAATTTGAATCTTTACTAGTAATAAACCAATTTTAAAAAATCTGGCTTTTAAATTAGATCAATCTCTACTTATAGCACTATTAATAAAGGTTGGTTTATTTAATAGTAGGTTTTAAAAATGGATGGCTGTCCATTCTTTTAAAATATTTGTTGATGTGGAGTGTTGTCTATTCATAGCATATAGTGGAAGAGTATTTTTCTTCTGTCTAAATTACATATATGGCTAAATGCTATGCTTAATAAATGTTGAAATAACTAATTTATGGATATCCCATGCTTTTATTTTGATTAAATTAATAACCAAAATTGTGGTTGGAAAAAAAATTGGGGTAGGGGGTTAATGAATTTTTTCTAGAGTTGGAGTAGATTGAAGCATGTCCATTAAAGTATAAAGATTTGCTATCTTAATATAAACTGAGCACTGATTATATATATATGTGTGTGGAACATGATAATCTGGACCAACTGATGAGTGCTGATTCAGTATGAAATACATAATATTAGTGATTATTTATCTTTTCTATATGTGTGAAAGTCATGGGTATTAGTAGTAAGAGATAGTATGGATAGTTGAAAGTTGCTTGAAAGTCTGAGTTCAAATTCCCTATATTTATAAAATGTTTTTGTGCATTTTATTTTTTTAGTACTCGAATATTTTATAAACTGAGGATTTAAACAATGTTGTCTTATTTTTACTATTCGAAATTAAATTCATGCATGCTAAAAATAGTTTACAAGACTTTTGTATTTATAAAGGTAGCATTTTTAAAAGCCAAGTTTTACTTCAAAATCAAAAGAAATTAAGATTTCAGGATTCTTATTATTTTCTTTCTAATTTAATTAACGGTAAATACTTTTCAGTGGATTAGTCTTGAAATTCAACGAAAATGTATTTTAAAAAAATATACCACCATTTGATGATCGTCACTGAAAACTTACTTAACCATTATCATTGCAATTTGAAATTCAATTCACTGTGACTTTAGGCTGGACAACCCTCAGATATTACATCGTCATCAATATCTCCATTTGGTAGAAATGTGTTAATAATAGGTTACAACATTTGACCTAAATAAGTCAACAAACAGAATTTATAAATTAAATAATAAATATTTAAAATATAAGAATAATAATTGCTAGAGATAATTTTAATAATTTAGAAAAAAGAAATTAATAATTTTTAAAAGGAGTATAAAATTAAAAACAGATAGCATAACATTTAAGACTTTTGAAATTTCCAGAATAAGAGTTTGAAATTTTCTTTATTTCAGCAATAAAATATTGTATTTTTTTTATTTTAAAAAATACAAGTTTTAAAATGAAGTCTGGAAAAACTGGTGTTTTATTTACCTTTTCTTTTGATTCTTAATATAATTTCTTTTTGGTTTAAAGGACTGCTATTAAAAAAGTAATTTAATTTTCTCATTTAAAATTTAAATAAAGTTGAATAAAAACTAAAGAAACATTATCAGTTGCTAGTCAATGTAATTAAATTAAAAGTCGTAAGTGATAAGATAAAAAGAAAAGAGAGATTAATGAGTTAACCATTCACTATCAAAGACAAAAACAAATCATTTTCTTCAGTAAGATCAAGAAGTTAATTTTTAAAAAATAAACTTCTTGATCTAAATTGCGTAGCACTTTTGATTTAAGAATTATTAATGAAGGCTAAAATAATGTTCGTCTTTCATTTTGATAAAAAGCAATCGAAGGAATACAGATTTCGATACACACTGCCACAACTGTATACAGTGAAGGGTTAATCTATTATTTGTCAAGAGACTAGTGAAAATAAATGATAGTTAGATATGGGAAAATGATCCCGAAATGGGAACATCTTTAATTGTTTTTCTGATTTTGGGACAAAGAAAAATAAACACTAGATGATGGAAAATGAAATAATAATAAAAATAATAGAGTTTATTTGCTAATTTATTAAGAATTAATTTATCTTTTACTACTTAAGCAATCTCATATATAAAATAGGTACCAGTGTGACATTAAATTTATTTACTCACGGCCAACATTTTGAATTAAAAGAACCACCCAAAACCATGCTGACACATCCAACCGATAAATGACATCAATCAAAATGGCCATTTTCATCAATATGATTTCTGGGTGTATAGTTGTTACCCAGAAAATGATTTTTAGTTGTTAGAAATGGAATCTCCTTCAAATTACTGACCATTTGCTGCAATGCACTGGTCTAAACATGTTTTTGAAGCCATCCGGATACTCTTGCAAAGTGATACCTTTTAATGCTTCTTAACATTTTTTCCTTCATCACTTCCAAGTTTATACAACTTTTGAGGCATTTTTTTCATTCAGTTAAATAAAAAGAAGTTGCAAGGCGCAAGATTGAATGAATATGGCTGAAAGCTAAGCTGGGTCATGCTATTTTTAATTAAAAATTGTTTCACATTCAAGGTTTTATGTACTGGTATATTGTCACAATGAAGCTTGCACTCCCTACTTTGCCACAAATCAGGATATTTTCATTTTACCACATCACACAAATGATTTACAACTTAAAACATGCAAAAACTCACTATACATATTGTCCCACTGCAATCTAGAGTAATAGTGCCTACCCATCCAATATCACCAGACTTGTTTCTGGATTGTGGCCATTAGTGAGGAGCCTTGGATCTGAAAGCACTGTGCCCAAATCTTAGGATCCAATGCAACCCTCCAGCAGCTACATTTTATCTCTACTTAACTACAAAACTATGAGTTTTAAATTGAAACCACCTTAATATTGCAGTGTGGCAATATGTATAGTGAGTTTTTGCCTGTTTAATAACAGTTATAAGCAAGCATAAGAAATGGTGATCATGTGATTTACAACTTGTAGGTAAAATACCTGACCACTATAAATGAATCCTGAGTGAACAATGCCATTTGCATCAAATAAACGAAAACAGCTTTGTCATGATATTGGACTTCACTCACCATACTTTTATAGGATGTGGTGAATTTGAACTCTTCCATTAAACCACTCATAAACTTGTGTTTTCACTATAGCAACTTGCTTGTAAATTATTTCAAGCATTACAACCACTATCCCTTTCATTTTCCATACTCAAAAACAGAATTTCACCTTGTTCCATCTTTTCAGTTATCACAAAAATTGACAAATAAATAAGATGCAATTAATAAAAGCTTTTACTACTTAGCAACATGATTTCATTCAATTATGGTGGTCAGAAGACTTGTGCAAGGGAGTCCTCATAGTGGCAGAAACGTGCTATGATGAACTTATCCTCTAAAGATTGATTCTGGTTTTTTTAGGTTAATCCCTTATAATATTATAGTAATTGGTTATTATGATTTAATTAATATAATGGAATCATATATTATTTTAAATATAGAAATCATTTAATTTTCCTGCATGACTACATCCCAGATAGTGATATTTAAAATATTAACTTAACCTATTTTATAATATTAGCATAACTTTAATTAAACCTAATGTGAATTTTATTATTTTTATTTGGAATGATCAACCAAACAAATATATTATAAACCAAGCATCTAGACATACAATATAATATTGTCAAATTAAATAGGATTAATTCATTTGTATTGCATGCCATTTGATATTTAATATATATAAATCTAAACAAAATTTAGTAAAATCTGTAATAATTTTTTTAAAATTTAATTTGGAAAAGTTAATATTTTATTGATTATCATTACTTTTATTACTTCAATTTTGATTTCGCGTTTTTATATATATATATAAAATAAATGTCTGTATTTCAAAAAAGCTTACTGAAAAAATAAATACATTCTCTCTAGTTTAGAATACCTATTTCCAAAATATTGATGCAATCCATCATATATTCAAATTCTTTTTAGTAGACTGGACAGTTTATGTGGAACATTGATTAAAATTCACCTCAAAACTGTCAATATGAATAAATATATATTATGAAAGTTCAAGAGTATTAATAAAAAAAACATTTTTATTGACAGCTGTGCATACTATTTCATAGCTGGTGAATGGACCAACTAGTCAGTTAAATCAATTGACAGTGTATTTAAAGAAATTTCATTTACACCCTATTATAAGTATTGTGTATATAAGATTCTTGTAGACTTTACCTAGAAGTCCCCTCTCAGCAAAAAATATCAGTATGAATTAAAATATAATTAATGACCAGAAAAATAAATTCGTTGAATAACCAGACAAATTAAAATATACTTTTAATTTGTTTAAGTATATCAACAGTTTTACAAACAATTAAAATCAAGACAAGATAAAAAAGTTTTTAGTATTACTTTAAAGTGAAAGACTGAAACCTTCTCGCTTGTGCATTTTGAAATGCTTATATAACAGCCAATCAGATGTAATGATGACAGTATAGGGAGCTCTCAAGTTGCAACACAAGACAGAGATTTTATAAGAAAAAGATGGTTCCACCTTATTCTTTACTTAAATTTTTACATATCTAAGCCAGTCTGATACATTTGGACTTAAGAGCACGAAGCTGTAAACATCTTCACATTTAACTGACTGCATATTATTTGTAAATCAACAATGTGAAATCTTTCAATTTACAATGAAGTAATTTTTTCAGAACTTATGAAATTGACAGTAATGTATGTAAATATTATTTATTAAGTGCAAGCAGTTCGTAATTAAAGTGAAAGACTGAAACCTTCTCACATGTGCAAACAAAATTGAAAGATAAACTTATTTTCAATTAAATTCATTTTTAATTAGTTTATATATATATAAATAAATCTCAAAAAATGAATTTTTAAAAATAATGATTACAATATTCTTTATATTTCTCTCTGACATTTAATTAAAATATTTTTTTAAAAATGTATGTAAGTATGTTCACATACTTCTCAATATAATAAATTTTAGCCATCTTTTGCTATTGTTATATCATTACCAATTTTGTAAGATATAAATATATATGCTTTTTAGGTGTTTTTATTTTTTCACTTTTGAATAGAATTACACACTTTTGATTTAATTATTATTATTATGTTTATTATATATGTGTGTGTTTAATGAAATTTAATTTTTATTTTTAGAGGCATCAGAAAGAGTTTTCTATTGTAAGACAAAATGAATGAATAATTATCTCTTTTTATCATACTTCTCTATAGTTTGTTTAGCTGACTTTGTCACATACACTTAAGCCTACATTTACATATATCTTGAATATTATTTCATGAATCCAAGTGCATTTTTATAAAATTATTAACTTTTTGTTTCTTAATAAGCATTTGTTATTTAAATTTAAGTTTTATTTTAAAATATCATATCATCATCATCATCAACCAATATCAATCCACTGCAAAATGGAGGTCTCTCCAAGTTCAATCCATTTTCTCTGATCTTTAGCTTCTCTTCTCCACATCACTCCTGCACACTTTCTTATTTCATCTCACATGTGGTCTCTTTCTGGGTCTTTTACAATCTCTTGGGATCCAGTTTAAGATTTCAATTGTCCATCTATTATCATCTCTTCTAGCAATATGTCCAGCCCAACTCCACTTGTCTTTTAATTTTTTCAATAAGGTCAGTAACATCTGTTTGTTCTCTTACCCATATATTGCGTTTTTGATCTCTTCTTGTTACTCCCAACATGCATCTCTCCATACTTCTTTGAGTTGTCTGAAGTCTCTGTATTGCTCTTCTATTAAGTGTCCAAGTCTCAGATTCATAAGTTATTGTTGTTGCAGCTGTTAATACTATGTGGTTATCCATATAGTATATTAAAATGGATGGGCTGCTCATCAGTGCATATTAGCCAGTGTGGTGAGTTTATTGGCTTTTTACCTCTGAGTTTAAAATCAAGAAACACCATGGTCTTTCTTCTCAGTTGCCTGATGAGATAGAATGAATGTATATGTAAATGTTAAAAATATCATATACTTAGTAAAAAATTAGTCAGCTGAAAATTTATTGATATCAAATAGTTACCTATTCTCAACAATTTGCTTATTATAAACCATCTTATTTTTTATTTTATTTTTTGTCATTAAAACTTGATCTTTTAATTTTTTTATTTAAACTTATGTTTTGCTTTAATTTGCCTTAAATATATTTAATAAAAAATATTTTTCATTCAAATACATTTTTTGTTTGAAGGTTAAATAATGGCTTTTGTTTTGATTATTTATTTATGTTTATTATTATTATTTTATTTGCTGAGTTAATATATTATTTTCCAGATTAGTGTAATTTTTTTAACAAATTTGTTAAAAAGATAAATATATAACAAGTTATAAATTTATTTTCATTAAAGAATACATTAGAAAGGAAAGCAGTTGGCTATTGCACCATCAAAACAAATGGTTATATAAGACTGTTTCTGCCTTAAGTTGCGTTCATCTCTCTCTCAATTTAACACACTCCTCAAAAGATATAATTTTATTTTTACTTATTTGTTTTTATTTTAATTTTAATAAATAAAAGTAAAATACCATACCCAAGTTTAACCTAATATGATATTTCTTTGTACTGAAAATATATTCTAAAGTTTAATTTTCAATATTTTTTGTATGAAAAATAAATTTTAAATTTATCAGATATGTGTTAGTCAATTAAAGATGAATTACAATAAAGTTAAAAAAAATAGATTTTTTTTTTATATGTCAAATGCATTGATTGGAAACAAACCTTAGGCCAGCTGATTGAAAGGCATCTATGCTAACCGCTAGGCCACCAACGCTTAAAGGGGAAGAAAACAATACAAACTGCACACATATATTGCAATCATATTATTACAATACAGAGTTTTTTTTATTCAGACACATAAAATCATTCAATGAATTGACAGGATAAAGTTGAGCCAAATTTTTATTGCAATTATTTAAAAAAAAGTTTCTAATGTAGCTCAGAATAGGTTTGCATGTAACAGTAGCTTAGCTATCAGCAGGACTTCTTAGAAAAAAGAAGCTAAACGAAAATAAAAGTTTCCCCACAATGTCTCATATGCAAAGAGTCAGCAGTCAGTAACAATAAGAGTTATTTAATGTACCATTCATATTAGGAATAAAAATAGTAGAGATGAGGATCATTAAAATAAAAGACAGTGAATGACAATTATTTTGTTAGATCAGCTAGTAATATCGTATGTGTAAATTCTAAATTTAACACACACATATATAGATTGCTTTAAAATGTTTTATTTACTTTATGTACTTCAAGCATAAAAATAAAATAAAAATTGCAAATTATATCCAAGATGTATTTTGTTTAAAACAGCACTCTTCAGTTGCTATGGGTCATAACCTTCTCTTATATAGCATAGCAAATTATTAAAGGTCTATTTACAATTGCTATATTTATTTGGTGTCATCTTTAAATAAATATATTAATGATTATATATATATTAATTCTAATATTTTCATGGATAAATGATGACTTCATGTTATTATTATTATTATTGGCATATTCCATGTAGTAAAATAGCTAAATATGATTTGAGAAAGAAGACGCTCTGAGGAAGGTACATGTTATTGTACTGAAACGTCAGCTATTTAGCTATTTTACAACATAGAATATCCCCAAAATAATAATAATATGAAGTCATATATATATATATATCTTCCCAATACTATCAGCAGTTTAAAAAATGAGCATTTGCCAATTGCAAAACAAGCTTTGTAATAAATGCTTAGCCAGAGAAAGCATTTATCACAAAGCTTGTTGAGCAATTGGCAAATGCTCATTTTTTATATCTTACAAGCTTAAGAGAATTGGGTCATGTGATCTATGACTCTTATTTTGCCTATTTATCACCAATTTAGTTTATAAAGAGCACCACAGCAATATTAATTGATGTTGAATTGAATATTTAAAATCAGCAAACAAATGCAAAAAAAAATCATAAAACTCTCTTATTATGGAATAATTTTATGAATCACTTTATAAGTGAGAGTAATAGTGAACAATATTCTGCATAACCAAAATTATGATAGAATAAAATTACAATTTATGAAATCAAATCTTGGCTCTTTTTTGTTTGAAAAAAGAAAGCAATGAAGCTGTAAGAAATTTTAATAATAGAAGAAGAATTTATTCCTATATCAAAACAATAATGTAATAATAATAACTATATTAATTGCCTTCAGATAAAAACGTCTTGCAAAATTATTACACAAATAGCATATTTTAAATAAAAACGTGTGTGATCAGGTGGGTCAGCAATAGGAGATGGCATGGAGAGTTGAGGGTAGTATGAAAGTCTGAGTTTAAATCCCTTATATATAAATCCTAACTGCTAATAAAATAAAAAATATTTGTAAAATAATATAGTCGCTATTGGCAAAGAAGTTTAAACAAATCTCATTAATCAGGAAAACATAATCTGTTCTGAAAGCAGACTAATAAATAGTCAATTATAACATTCAGATTCTGAAAGCAAATTTATAAATAGTCATTTAAAACTTCCAAATTCCATTTAAAGTATATACTTAATAGAACCAATTACTCAATGCTTTAATAGGTTTATAAGTATAGATGATGACAATCAACCCTTAAGCTGTCAATAAACTCAATCTGCAGTCAAGATAATCTCCTTTAACAAAAAATATATCAGATCCTATATAAAGGTACCAGAAGAAGAAGCTCTGAGAAAAGTACTTGTTATTCTACTGAAACATCAGCTATTTATCTATTATATTTTTATTATATAGAAGCTCCCAGAATTAATACTATGAATTAATTTATCCATGAAAATATTAGAATTTTATATATATGTAATCTGAATTTAAATTTATTTTAATTACTGAGATTTGTTTAGTCTATTTTTAAATTAATATTGTTTTTCAAAAGAGTTAAATTGAATATACTTTTATTGACTATTATGAATTTTATATTTCATTAGATTAGCAGTCTTAATAAAATGGATTCATGTAGTTATCTACATATATAGCTAATTAGGCATGATTTAAATTAAAAGTGGACTATGATTTAAGATCATGTATGTTGTTTTGATCCATAAAATAAAATTTCATAACTTAAAAGTTTACATCCTCATTCTGGAATATAAACAAACATAACTAATAGTTAAAATAAACAAATTAATTACAAAGCACAGGATTTGGATTTTCATCATCAGATTTTCAATGATGTGGTTGGCTGAAAAGTTGGAGTAGATTGAAACCTGTCTATTAAAGTGTGAAGATTTGCTATCTTAATATTAACTGAGCACTGATTACATATATATGGGAGGTGATAATCCGGATAAACTGATGAGTGTTGGTTTAGCACAAAATACTTATATTGGTGATTATTTATCTTTTTTACATGTGTGTGGTCATGTGTATCAGTTGTATGAGATAGTGTGGATAGTTGAAGGGTGCTTGATAGTCTGAGTTTAAATCCCTTATGTTTAAAGATTATTAAAAATATTTTAGATTGATTGCTCATTTAAGTGGATATAAAAATTTTAAAACAGTCGAGTTCTTGCCTATTTTCCTTATCAAAAATTCAGATATGTGTTCCAGTTAAAATTAATTAATGCATAATATACGTGTAGATAGTTTTCATAATTTAGCTGACAATCATATTGCTGTAACTTGCCTTGTTGAAGTGTTCCATTAGTATTGGTGCTTTAAAAAAATATTATTTACAGAATAAAGTTTAATTTGAAATATCCATTCAATGGCAGACATATATACATAAATATAAATAAATCTCAACATGTAATTTAAATATCGTCTTGACATCTTCATAGCATATTAAACGATGTTTTATATTTTAAAAATTTTAAATGTGAAGAGGTTTAAATTATCATTATAATCACCTTTTGATACCAGACATGTTTAAGCTTTCACTTTTTTTTAGCTTCATTTATTTTGTTTTAGTATTTTTTAATTGATCTTAAAGACATATGAGTTTTATATCCATTTAAATTTTTTTATTTGTTTATACAGTAAAGATAAATTTAATTACTTCTCAGAAAAGAAAGACAAATATCTTTAGGACTTCATATCATTTAAAACCCAATAAGTAATCATATTGTTAATCTTTTTTTTCAAACCAATCTTTAAATAAGTTTAAAATATTTTGTACGTTTTAAAATCATATTTGTTTTAATGTAACAATTTAATAACTGAAATACAGGCTTATTATATACCTTTATCAATATATGTAATATATAGGGTTTATGAGCACAGACTTTCACACGACTCACCACTATACCTCATAACACCGATACACTTGAACACATATATGTTGAAAAGATAAATAATCACCATTACACGTATTTCGTGCTAAACCAGCAATCATCAGTTGGTGCAGATTATCATCTCTACACTTATATGCAATAAGTGCTCATATATTAAGATAGTCAATCTTCATACTTTAATGGACAGGCTTCAATCCACTACACACTCCAACTCTTCAACTGTCCATCCAATTGAAAATCTGATGATGAAACGCTCAAAGGCCATCCTGAGGTCAAGATTCTCGTCCTCTATAGAAAATTTTAAATATATATATATATTCGTTCAAGTCACTTTGTTAATAAAGTTAAAAATAAAATTTTGTCTTTATTTATATAAAGAATAATAAGAAAAGAAAGAGGAAGTATGGGAGATGTTAAAATAAAGTTAAAAATATTAAAATACTATAGAAAAGAAACATTTTTATCACAATAATATCAAACTCAAATGTTTTATTTATTATTGCATTAAAATTTTTACTATTGAGAAATAAATCAATATATTTTATTGCCTTTTAGATTTCTTGCTAATATAATTTTATGTATAAATTTAAATTTATTTAACGCACATTGATTACGTAAGTAATATTTACTAAGGCAATAAACTTTTAAGCAGGTGCTCTTGAAAATGCGACGGTAGAAAGTAGGTTGAAGTAAAGAGGATTCCCCTCTTTTCTTCCAACACAAAGCTTGTGGTTAAGACCTGTAGAGGTCCCTACCTTCACATTTTCAAGCGCACATGCTTAATTTTATGTATAGTGGTTCTCATTTAAATCTTTATCTTTTGCTGGCACATACACACACACACACAAAATATATTCGTGCATACGTACTTGTTTTGCTGAATGTTCTACTCTTCAAGTGTTGTGGAATTAATTTAAATCTTAGCAATGTTTACCTACGATATCTGATTTTATCTAAATTAATAATTATTTGAACTTTAATACAAACAAATTATTTCTGTTAACTATGTCCATTTTTTTCTTACTATGAATGAATTTACATAATTGAAGTTTATTTATAAATATGTGCTTCGTGTTGTTGTTGCAGATCTTTGAAAATGACTGTAAGAAGATAAAAACAGTTGAAACATTGGAGTTGGTATTAATAAATGTATATATAAGTTCAGTATTGATATAGAAAATAAAGTTTTTGAAAAGACAAAGGAGAAGAATTTTTTTAATTTGTTGATATTGTGAGTGAATTCTAGTAAATTGTCAAATTTAGATAAAACTAGCTTAGTTTTACTGAAATGTAGTGTTAATTTATTAGGATAATGAGATGGATATATGTAAACAGATGAATAGATTAATGAATAGATAGATCAAAAAATATATAGGGAGGTAAGTAGATGTATAGATAATATAGAAAGATGATTGAACACTAATAACAATGCCTTAACTTATTTTAAACTTCTGAATTATTTTTTGCCTTACTATTTTTGTGACTATTAACATGTTTTCATGAAATGATGAAGACTATCTATTTCAATATATATAAAATTAAATATTTTCATGAATTTTAATGTAATAAACAATAGAAATTAAAAGAGGCAAAACTCTCCATACAGTAGTGCCACTCAGTGCCAGACAGAGTAAATCAATGGATTCCAGAAGGCTTGGGGATTAGTGCTTACTCATAAGAAATGGTGATCATGTGATGTTTAGAAATTAAAGGATTATATTCATGTAAACAGAGATCATTTATCATCTTTCGATGTAATAAAAAACCATCAATTATTAATTGACATTCCTGAGACTAAACAAATTTTTTCTATTAACATATATAATAGCTCTTTTGAATGAGATTTAGCTGAAGTAAAAGATCTCTCTTTTACTTTAAACCTAAGTTGTTGTAAGAATTTAAATTTGGATTGCTATTTTTATGGGTGTGAGAATGCAAAAGGCTAATATATTTACTTGATGTCCACCAAATAATAATTCATCTTTTTCAAAGAGTTGTATATATTAAATTAAATATTTTCATGCATTTTAATGTTATAAACATATACAATTATCTGGAGAAAGTGAATTATTATTTGGAGGATGTCCTCTTAAAAGTAGCTGTCTAGGTTTAAATCCTTATAACTTCAATTTGAAGTTAAAAGAGATATTTTCTTTTACTTCATCTAAATCGAAAACAAAACAGCTATTATATATATTAATATAGAAAATTTGGTTAGTCTTGAAAATATCAATTAGTAATTTTATAGTGTCCTGGCAACATTACAAGGCAAAAAGTTATTTCTGTTTACATAGATATAATCTCATAATTTCTATTGTTTACCATACATATTTATGAATGCTTGTTCCATGAGATTGTTAATTTTAGTTGTTGCATGCAGTTATATTTTATCATATTATGAAGAGAATATCTTAAGAGAAATCTTTTCGTGATATTAAAGGTTATTTTAGATATGTTGGTGATATGCTTATTACTGGATTACCTGGCACAGTACATCTTTTAAATAAATTAAATGATATTGATGGTTTAAAATTGACTGCTACTTCTGAAGACAGTTTATATAAAATATCTTGATTTAATTTTGTGGAGAGAATATACTATAATCAATTATAAAATGTTCACAAAATGTTCACCTATTAGAGATTTGTACATCCCAAGTCAAATGTTTCTCTTATGCATAAATATTCTGTACTTGGATCATTTTTGTTTAGAAATAATATTTTATGTAAATTTCAAAGTGATAAATTATTCAATATTAAAATATATGTTAACAAATTATTAAATATAGGATATAAAATTTTATATACATTATATAAATTCATCCATAGAAAGAGAAAGAAAAATATTGAGGAGAAAATATTGATTTCATTAACATATATAAATAATAGAATGTATAATAAAATTACATCAGAGATTTCTTCTCACTTTAATGTTGCATTTAATATTGGACTAAATAATGGTAGGAAGAATGCTGTTAATAAAATGAACAAAGGATAATATTTTACATAAAATGGTGTGTGATGTGCTTCCATTACATTGGTGAGTCAATAAGTGCATTGAAAAACGAATTCATGAACATGATTTTTTATATAGTAAATTGTGATGTTCTCTGGATAGATTTACCTGGATTTGCAGAACAACAATTACTTGTAAAGGAAGTTTTTGCTTTGATGGAGTTTGTATTTAACATGTGGAAAAGGATTTGAAGAAAAGAAAAATCAAAGAGACCTATTTTGTAAATATGACAGACAATTTATTAAATGAACAATATAATTGTGTTTATACTTAATTTATGAAAAATTGGCCATTCCTGTGGGAATGTTAATGTTGGTAGACTTTAATAATATTTTATTTATTTTAATTAAATAAATGTTAAATGCTACTTAAAATGATGTACATGCAATAAGTTGGGTATAGCTATTATTTTTTTATATATTGGTATTTTAAAATTGGAAAGTTTATTCTGGGTTATATTTATATATATACAGGGAGACCCAAAAATGACTGAAATTTTGTAATAAAAAATTGTATATTTATTTTTAGGTGTTGCAAATTGAATCACTCTAAAAAGTATAATCTATTTAATACAACACACCAGTCTAAAACAGTTTGTCACTTTTTGAAGTAGTCCAAAAACACTTGCAAAGTGATGCATTGTAACACTTCTGGCATTTCCCTCCTCAGTTCTAAATCTGCAAAAAAAAAAAAAAAATGAATCATTTTTTCATTCAAGAAATTTAAAAAATCACATGGAATGAGATCCAGCAAATATCATGAACAAATAAGCTGGGTCATGCTGAATTTAATTAAAAAGTGTTTATACTCAAGACTTTGAATGATGACGCTGCTGGATGGAGTTTGCACTCATTTCTTTGTACAAAATGGGATACTTAAATTTTACCACATTATGTAAGTGTTTCAGACTTGCAGATAAAATGCCTGACTGTATGAAATAAATATGAGAGAAAAATGTCATTTGTGTAAAAAAAAATATCAACATTAATTATTCAAACATTTCAACCATTATAAAAAAATTGACAAATACAAAAATTGGACAAATACAAAAATTTCATCCACATCATTCATTCAGACATCGTAAACAGTAATTTAAAGTGAGTGGTCTATCCTCACGCTTTCATCTCCAGTACTTAATATTTGCTCATATATAAGCATTTGAGTTGAAAGAATAGGTGGATTCATTTTCTTCTTTCATAAATACTATATCTTGTGTTGGGAATGAAAGTATTCATTTATTATTAACACTCATAAAAAGCACATGCACAATAGCTTGAAAAGGCTGATCTTTAATGTATTAAAAATTGGACTTTATAAAATTTGCTACATGATCCTGAGATTTCCCACAGCAATGCCATTTGGCAGATTAATGCAGAAGGATCCCTGCAAGAAGCATGTAACAGGCATGCAAACCATAACAATTGCAGTTATTTTTGGGTCCCCCTTTGTATATATATAACTATTAATTTTTATGTTCTGTATTTTCTGAATGTGTTGATATTTATCATCTTCAATGGATTAAATATGTAAAAAGTATTTTATAATGATCTTGAGGGATGTTTTTGGGAAAGAGACAAATGTTATTCATCTTTTAAAAATTATTATATACATTTTAAATAGTTACCATTATTTTCAGAGGGAGAATATCACTGAGAATAGAATACAATGGCAAATTACAATAACACATTTAAAAAAAAAATAATGCAAAAAAGGTTAAAATCCAATAACACAAAATGCCAAATAAGCAGATATTGTAATTAGAACTTGGAATATTTGAACATATTTGTGTTCCATAACTTTATTTGTATTGTCATTGTAAAACATGACTATAGTCATTCATAATAAATTACAATAAATGCTTATAATTGTATCATGGGATAATGATGAATCCATTTTTTTACCATGTATTTGACATATGTGGTCAGGAAAATGATAAAATGATGTATTCAAGATCTAAACCATCCAGATTAAAGGTGAACATATCAGTTCTAGTGATTGAATATCACATGACCTCCTTAGCACCTAGCCATTGTTTATTATTTATAAGATTTAAAATTTAAATTCAAGTGAAACTTAGAAATTCTTTCAGGTAGATGACAATTTTCAACAAGTTTAGAATTTTCAGCTAGCAAGTTGATTGCCAATCAATTTAGTTATCAAATTAGTGGGAATTAAATTTGAATTTTACTATTTCTAGTTATAAAAATCTCTCATTAACTAATAGCTGATTGTTGTGCAATGGCTTTTTAATAGTTCCTTTGTGACAAAATGCTATAGAGATTTTTACACTGCAATTGAATCATTGAGATACCTTCTCCTTTATTAACACACACACACACACATATATATATATATATATATTACAACCTACACTGCCAACACCACTCATATACATTATATGAGCGAAATGCCCAGGCGCCAGTTCTATTAATGAATAGAACAATATAACAAGATATATGATACAAAATTATTATTGAGACTCTTTACTTAAATCTATGTTCAGCTCAGCTCAGTGGGAGGCTATAGGAAGTTCATAAGATATATGATTATAAGGAAATGAAAGAAGAAATATTACAAAACATTAAATATAATGTAAATCCTTTTTTATTAATTAATTGCATGATAAAGAATCACAATGTTTATTTGTACAATCTATTAAAATATTCTTTCAACTTAATTTCTTCCTTCATCCAAGTACAACATATATCATCTTGCTATAATTATATCACTAAACAATCCTATGACTTGGCACATCATCATCTAAACAGCTACCTCAATGCCAATCAAGGAATATACAATACAATCTCAGGGAACTTCAAAAACACAGTTGAATTAAATAAAATACTGTAACGATCCAGAGAATAACACTTAACATGATCTGCACTACAGGGTGCCATCTAGGCATTTGAGCCTAGAAAAATTTATAAAGTAGGCAGATACATAAGTAAAAAAAATAAAAAAAATTTTTTTTTTTTTAAATTTTGATTCCGGTCGTTAGCCCAAGTCACTAGCTCAGGGAGTAGCAGAGATTTAGTAATATAATATCTTATCTAATTATATTTCAATATTAAAAAATAAATAAAATAAGCCACTGCCAGTAATTAACATACAAAAATTTATTTACGCACATATATATATAAAATTTAACATTATTATTTTAGTATGTTTATTTTAGATTTTAATTTGATTTTATAATTTAAATTTACATTTTAATTTTTATAATATTATAAGTTTACATTTTAATTAAGTTCGCACAGATGGATTTATGAAAGTTTGTTTTATAATGTTGAGTATAGATCGGTTACATAGATTACACAGTTAAAAACATTCCAAAGTAAACATAAATGATCAAAATACAAAATCATTGATACCGTCAATTGCATAGGGACTACAAGAAACCCAATGGTGTTCATCATAAGACACCACATTAACACCAATAACTTAAAAGACATCCGAATAAATACATCTTAGATACTCACCGTAAGGTATCAGTATTTACCGAATGTCTATATATTTTGATCACCTATGAAAACCAAAAACATAATTAACTGGTAACGAACCCATGCAAGCGTCTATACCCAACTTAAATGCAATTTTATTTATGGGTATTGAGTATGAATGGACTACATAGATTTGCATTTGAAGATAAAACATTCTATCCCCATTTAACCTTAGGCTAAAAATTCGCAGTCAACCTGGCGTCAATCCATCTGATATATCAATGTATTTAATGTAATAAGAATACAGCAACACAAAACAGGTTAAGATAATACATTGACTCAGTCAGATAGGAATATTACATCTATCTAACGAAAAGAACAATAAAAAAAAACTCCATAGAAATGGACTGCGGTCATTTTGCCGATTTACGATTGCATTCCCTAGGCAAGAGGAAGTGTGTGGCGTATACAAGCGATTCTGCCCATAGCAAATCTCGAATTACATCTACTAACTACATCAATATATCCAATTCATCGACCCAATTCAACCACGAAACAAATAACCTAAGATTACCCTCCCCTAATATAACTTTACAAATCTATATAGCCATTCACGCCTGACTAAAGTTTAACATTTATGTAATTTAGTCTAACAAAAAACAAAAATCATAATAGAAACTTAAAAGAACAAAAAAATAAATGGAAATGATTTTAAATAAAAAAAAAATACATCAAATGACATTATTAATATTAATTTATGTTGGTCAGATAGAATTCTATTTGTATTATTTAAATACGGAAAGTTTTTAATTTAATGTTCATTAATTATAAAGTTCTTACAGTTTTAAACAGTTCATCCTTATCTGTTGCTTGCCATTTGAACGTGAATTCCCACGCCGTCCAATAAAAGATTGGAATTCTGTTGGCCATTTTATTTATTCATCCTGAGGTTTTTTACTCCAGCTGGTCCTCAATGTAAAAAAACGATAGTTCATTTCTCTTTCTTCCTAGCAGAACTGAAGGGATTGAAGAGTGTGTCTTTCAATCCCTTCTCCTTCAACTCTGCACTAACACATATCTGTTCACTCGTAATAACCAACTAATTCTTTTATTTTCAAACCTTTCCTTTTATAATAATTTTGTGGATTAACTCAACATTACGTCATGATGGTGAAAACCTTTTCGCCGAGGTCCGATTTCATAGGAATTTCTTTTTATTTGCTAAAAGTTTCTATTGTTTTCCTATCTGACCGTTGTTTATACATTTAAATGCCCAAGGGCTTATTCACTTGGACTAATTAAAATAATCATTTCCATAACATTAATTAACCTGTTTTCCAAATCCAAAGATATATTTAAAGATAAATTTAAAGATATAATTTTATCTCCAAATCTTTTTAAAATTTAGTTTTAAAATACTTTTTCTTTAATAAAGTTTTATTTTAATAATTATTTATCTGTGCGATTTTATATATATACGAGTTTAAGATGATTTTTTTAATTTTCAATTTTTAATTCTTAAAAAACAAATTTTTTATCGGCGAACTTTTTTTTTATGTTTACTAATAAAAAATAATGTAACGTACGTATGTGCCCGTCACAATACATTGGCCCATAATTTATAATTCTAAATAAAATGTAATGAAAAAAATTTACTAAAATATTTTACTGTGTTTCAATAATAAGATAATGACAGAAATAGGGTATTTTAATCTCATATCATCATCTAACAAATATACCTACTTGGCAACCTTTCTAATACATTTATCCAGTGGCAAATGTTCCTTATAATGTTTGGATTAGGAAAACAATATTGTCAGACACCAGAAAATTTGATATCATAACTATAAAATAATATATCTACTCTATAATAGATTTATGAAATATGGAGATGTGGAAATTGAAACACGGATGTACACAAGAATAACTTAAGACACAGTTTTTAATAAATAAACAAATCATTTATTACACTGAAAAAATTTAGTTTAACATGATATTTCTTTTTTTTTTTTACAATAGGACTACTTGTCTTACAGATTTCAAATTATCCAATAAACTTTGAGCATCAGTTTGGGATTATCCCATCATATAACATTATTTATACCCTTTTGAAATCAGAAATTAACAACAAAACTTGAATCTTCTAACTTTGCATACTTGCTTTGCTTAAGTGTTTCACTTAAATATAATTAAACATAACACTGACTAAATAATATATTATATTATTGGCACAAGAAATATTTATGACAAGATTTTCTATTGATTAATAAAATAAATAAAACTAAAATATTTGGCCATCAACAAAGCAACTTTTTTTAACTAATGAAACAATCATTTTTAAATACATATACCTTTTCACGCATAATAATGAAATCATATTTATTCTGATGGTTTGATGATTTATAATTCTGTATTAAATAAATATACTGTGTTTTAAAATATTTATTTCCTGTTTTAATTTCAATAACTCTATACTTCTATTTAAATGAATATAATGTTCTTCAAAACATTTATTTCCCACTTTAGTTTCAACAACCTATACCTTTATATTCACGATATTGATCATATTACACATGTGTGCGTGTGTGTGTCAAGCAACCACAATAGAAAACAATCTTTTCTTTTAAACTATCCATTCATCAAGAAAATATTAAATAATTATTTCATTTTGGACAATGTCGTAAACCATCAAAAAAATAAGACACCAATATTATATCAAAAATTATTTTAACTATTTATCTGGCCACATATTAAATAACACAGAGCTATATATTCATGATTATATAGACTACACATTCCAAGGGAAATTTGCATGAGGAGCAAATAAACTCATTACTTAACACTTCTACAATAATTCATCTAATTCTAAAATATACTGTTGGTGGGGACTTTTCCTCATCACCAAGACTCTAAAAAAACATCACTTAACTTCAAACTATCATTTCATAATACATGTATAATATAAACTAGGCTCTACTCATGGAAATTATTAAAATATACTAAATAAGTAGAATCTTTTATTTCTACAAATATTAGAACACAATCAGATTATTTTCCATTCACAAAGCTCTTCTACATGTCTAACATTATATTTACATGCTGGCAGATAAATACACACAGATAACATACTAATCCGTTCAATTCTATAGAATACGACACATCTGAAATTTATACATAAAATATTCACAAACAGAACTTTATTAAACAAATGTCATAATTGTGCAAAACAGACACACACATGTGTATAAGAATCTACACACACAAAAAAAGAAATTAATTCTAAGTTACATACTATGCAGATAATATGGTAATTAAATAATACATTAAGGTATTATTTTTAATTCAGAATAAACTTTAAGTTACTTTTAGAATTTAATAGTTATAATTATTATGAACAAACTTCTTTATCATATCTAGCAAACTATTTCAGTTATACGTTCATTGATTTTAAAGCCAAAATTTTCATTTTGAAATAATGAAATCTATAAAATAAATGTAAACCGTTCTCTAATGATATGATAAAAAAATATATATTTATTTTCTCTACCTTCGTAAAAGAAAAATAAGACATATTTTTATAAAATCAATTTTTACCAACGTATCCACTGCTCGTGAATACGCATTCCGAGACGATCTAGGAGATCATAATAACTCAAATTATAAATAAAACATAATAATAAGTATGCCTATCTATAATATACATTAATAATGACAAGCAAAAAAAAATAAGGAAACAAAAGTTATTTGTTCTGTGACTTAAAGTAGAAAAGTACGCTTGCAAAGTTCTTATCCGGGTTTATGAAATGATATGGGGACAGATTCCAAACTGAATTTGAACATAAAATGAATTTCTGTAGCTAATCAATATATATATATAATCACAACTTAAATATGATTCAGCACTTCCAATGTTCATAGCATAACTATTTGAGTTACTAAATCACACATAAGCAATCAATTTCTCTTTTTATTATGATGAAATATAAGCCATTTTTAGCTACAGTTGAACAGGAATTATTTCATTCCCTCCGTAGTAGTTTTAATTAAGTATGCAATTACTCTTAATAGTTTTCTTAAATAGCATTTGATACTTTATAATCTAATATATGCATAGTTTATTTTTGAATATTGACAATTAAGATATCATGGTTCATTAGTAATTCCAAAATTAATACTTTATTATTATAGTGCATTTTTATCAAAGAGAACAGAAATTGCACCGCATTTCCGTCCTTCCATCTGATTTAAGTAAATATTTAATGAGGAGTTTCCTTTGGTTATTTGAAATAATTCACATTTTTATTTCTTTCATTAAATACATATTATTTTTAGAAATATCAGATAAATAAATACTGCCATTTTTTTTTTATAATTAATTTAAGCATTGCATGATATATCAAAATACACATATCCTTAATTTTACATTTAACTCTCATAAAAGCATAATGCAGAAGATGGTGAAAAATCAAAATAAATTTTGAAAAACAGTCCTGCATATGTTTCCAAGATATATTAGAAGACACAAGCAGATTAGTTATACAACAGTAATGTTCATGTACTCTATTTTCTTTCTTAATTATAGATAAATAAAGTAATGCCATCTTAACACCAACGATATACATTTTTAAATATTAATAATTATGAGGTGGTTAATTCAAATGTTTAAATTAAGGAGAGTAATGAAAAACTAATGTACCTTCTTAAAATTTATTCCTGCATTCCAATTAAAGACATTTTTCCGTAATGAATTTCCTAAGATTTTTTAGAAGTTTCCTCCAAAGCTTTTTAAATCAATTTGACTTCAGCAACTGGCTGCAATTACAATTATAATGAGCGTTGGCTGCAATTATCACAACAATGAGCAATTTTTACTGGAAGCTATCTGTCAAATAGATATTTCTTTTCCCCTAGCAAAAGGTCATTTCCCTTCAAAAGGTTAACTCCCACATTTTTGCACTTAAGCTAATTACATATTCAAGAAATCTTTTCTTAAAAAAAAATCATTCTGATTTTTTACAATTAAATCAAGACAAAATAATAATAATAACAAAATAAATAGCTTTTACAAACTTAAAAGAAATGAATATTAATTAACTGTTAAACAAACTGATGAATAATTTATTTAATTTATAAAATAATTCACCTATCCAAATATCCATTAATCATTGGAAAAAAATATATTTGTTAAATTATTAAAGATAATTTCTGTACTTTAAATGTCTTCATGTTAAATGTACTATTGCTTAATGTTATTAAAAGATGAAAATGAAATGAAACATAATACAGACATACATGCGTGCACATGTACTGCAACCTAAATATTAAACTATCTTGACTAAATATAATTGAGGTGACTATTAATGTTGATAAAGGGAGAGGTATCACTGAATAAGGGATTAGGAAAACATTCAAATCAATACTAAACACTAACATAAAATAACTGCATTTTCCTGCCAAAACTAAATATACTGATTCCCCTAATAAATAACCCCTCTTCCTTACATTAAATACTTCATTAACCACAATAATAATAATTAATACTTATAAAGTGGTCAATCAACTGTATAAGCAGTCCATATCTAACCTTTAAACAATTTCCAACAAAAAAATTTAAAATTCTAAAGCTATTTCATTTTTTTTAATACAATATAACTATTCAATGCAGATACAAAGTATCTCAATTCCTTGTGCCCATTCAGATGGTCACAATATATATGTCTGTGTGCGTTATTAATAACATCAGGGTCACCCTTCTCATCAGTTTCTTCAAACATAAATTATAACTTTTATTTATTCAAGTGCAGTAGTATTTGTATGATTTACATTCAGCAATTGTATATTCATTAATTATATATTCTACTAAATTTTAAAGCTACAACAAAATGTCATTGATCACATGACCCTATCTCTTAAGTTTGTAAGTTATAAACAATGAGGATTGCCAATTCCTCAACAAGCTTTGTGATAAATGCTTAGCCAGAGCAAGCACTTAAAATATCTCTGTCAGGAACCCCCCCCAAACTCCTGACCTGATTTCATGCTTTGGCACTCACAAAGCTTGTTGAGGAATTGGCAATCCTCATTGTTTACAACAAAATGTATTTATTTTGTATTACTAATGAACTACTTTTTATTTAAAGTTAATTAATTTTATAAACAAGGCAAAACTCTCTAGACAGTAGTGCCACCCTTTGCCAACCAGAGTAATCAATGGATGCCAGAAGGCTTGTGCATAAAATCTCTATCTAATGCCTACTCATCCAATATCCCCAGACTAGTTTCTGGCTTGTGGCATTAAATAGGGATTTTATGCCCAAGCCTTCTGGCATCCATTGATTAATCTGGTTGGCACAGGGTGGCACTACTGTATAGAGTTTTGCCTTGTTTATAAACAATTATGTGCTAGTATAAGAGATAGTGATCATGTGATGCTTAATTAATTTTACATAAATAATAATATAGAATTCAAATTTATAGCTAGTATGGCTTTTTTTTTTCATATTATATGCTAAAGAATTTTATTATATGTCAAGAGTTAAGTTTTATTAATATTTTTATAATACTGCCACTATGATTTAATAGCACTCAAGTAGTTAAATTTTAGATTAGGCTTTAGTAAAAATGTTTTGGCATTATAATTTCTGCCTAGTGTCATTATCACACGAATTTCTAGAATGCGATGTGTTGACAATATACATATTCATATGTATTAACAGAGAAATTTATATATATATTTCTAGTTTTAAAAGTAGAAAATATTCACTAATCTTATTTTGAGAACAGAGTGCTCATTTATTCTCAAGCCCATAAATTGGATATGTGTTGTGGCAAGTTTGAAGTGAAAATGTTCAATGCTTAGTTAACATCAACAGTGGCTATTCTCATGACATTTATTGAATTTTGCAGTCAGCTTCTAAATTAATGTTAATAGACATTTTTCTATTTAATACTACTGTGTCATTCAAGTGCTTTTTTTTTTTTTTGATAAATGGTAGAAAGGCACTTCTTTAATCATTTTAGCAGGCTTCCTGAAAAAGTTAACCAAATTTAAACACCTTTTACCAATTAATCTCTCATGACAAAAAAGTTAATACTATACATATATTATATATTGTAAGAATAGAGGGGATTTTTATTAGAAAAAAAAAATTGTAATAAAATATAGTTAGTTGTAAACTTTTTTCTTTTCCGTCACTGCATTAATTAATGAAGGGTTTAAATGTAATTAAATATCTGAATTAGAAATAAAAGACATAAACTTTACTATGTATAGTATATGATATATGTATGAATAATCAGATCAAGTCTTACAAATTTTGCAACATATTTATTTCAATATATTATACAAGCTATCATGAAAACCGTAGAAATATGGATGTAGTAAAACAGAAAATTTTCATATTAAAGCTTTTCAAACTTAGAATACTAAAAGATATCATTTTTTTATAAAAACGATTTAAAATTAGGATTATGTATTTTATTTACTTGTTTTTTTCTTCATACAATTTGTACATAAATATCCAATAAGAAATCTGGATTAGATTTGCTTCCGTCCCCCCCCGCCCCCTTGTAAAGTTCCTTTTTTCTTTTCCAGGTTGTATGACTTCGCTGATAATTTTATGAAGGCTGCCGAAGTCATTATTATTATCATTACTAACAGTTAGACATAAAAAGAAAAATCATAAATATATTTTATTTGGCTGTTAAAATTAAAAATTATATAGAAGTAAAATATGTGAAAATATCTATCTAAAATCTTTGTAGATACGTAATTCAATTATTTTTTTATTGTCAAGGATAAATTTTCATCGGTTTTGATTGTAAAAAAAGGAAATGAAAAGGAGTTGTAATTTATGTTCGGTAAGCATAGTTATTTACATCATTAAAACTTAAAATATTGGTTTCAATTTTACTTTCACATTACGTGTATAGTTGGTTTACTTAGATACTTTACTTTATCATTCAATTCTTATGCTATATCATTAGTGAATTCACTATATTTTTATTTTTGTTATGTTATATAAAGACTAACACATTTAAATATTTTATACTATATTTATTAATGAAACAAGAAAATAGATATTTAGTGTTCTCCTGAAGGTGATTTAAAATATAGTTGATGTGGATCATAAATCCAATTAATTATTAAATTTTAATATTCACATTTGATTGTAATAAATGCTATTAATTCTTTTTATATGTTTTGAATGTTATAATATAGTTTTAATACTTTAGTTACAGGAAATTTAAAATAAATTGATATGATTAGTGAATTGTACTTAAGTAAATACCCAATAGAAATCTATTGTTTCTCAAATATATTTGTATGATTGGATATTATAGATTCAAGGTAATCTTATAGGTTTATTGATATTACATTATTATTAAATATTTTATCTTGTTATAAATAATGTGATTAGTAATAGTAAATTAATATTTGAGTATAGCATAGCTGAGATAGTATTTATCATTTTATTAAAATAGGGTTTAAAATTAATTATTGGGTCATATAGTTATTTAGATATTACGAATATTGTAAACGTAAATGACATACTAAAGCTCTTATCTCAATCATTCATGACTTATTTTAGTTAGATATGAACATCTTTAAATTTTATCATAAGTCTGTGTTATTATAAACAATGTTTGATTAGTTACGTATATTAGAATTTGATTGTTAAATGATTTATCATTATTTTCATTTGATTATAAGTGAAATACACCTGGGTCTCATTTTATGTGGTAGATAGGTTTCTCAGAAAACACACACAAAAGAAATCGTACAAAAATAGACTTAAGTTACTTTGAAAAATGGGTGATACGTACTGTAATTTTCAAAAATTGCATAAAAGCAAAGCAACAACGTAAAATTACTTTAAAATTCGAATAAAAAAATAAGGAAATAAAATATAACTAATAAAAAATTTCAAATTTGAAAAAAATTGATACAAGACAAACTTTTTTTATTAACTACAGTATTTAATTTTATTCAAAACAATATATTTTTATGCGTAATTTACAATATTTCACATTTTTTCATACATGTATAGTATTTTAATCATTATTGCTATTTGATGATATGCAGGTTCGTTTGCAAACTGGTAAGACATCAGATTCATCACAAGAGGAAATACAGTTAGCACCAGCTTCATTTTTTTTTAATTGCTCTTATAGTGGACTTGCCCAAACTAAAATGTTTTCCAATTGCTGTTGATCCTTCCAATTTCACTAAGCAATCTAAAATTGAAATTTTTGTTTCCAAAGAAATTCATTTTTTTGGGTGTTTTTGCCTCTCCATTAGGGTAAACTAAAAGTTTAAAATAAAAACAAGAACTTAGACTTATGATAATAAAAAGACACCCACTCACCACTGTTGGGCAAAATTTAATTAAAACTAACAATTAAAAATTAAATTTTTATTTTTGTCTTTAATTATTTAATTTTCAATTCTGTTTAAAAATCAAATTTTATTGTTTCACATCACATTATGTAATTTTTAAATTGTTAATTACAATTAAAAATCAGATTTTAACTTTTAATTGTCAAATTTAATTGTGTCCACCACTGTTACTCACCTTTTAAAAATAAACTTGCGGACACTAAATAATTAATTGATTAGGTACTCTTTTTTTAAAAAGCAAAAATAGAATGATTTAAAATGCAAAAACAACATGTATAGTATAGGCATTTATAACATTTGAGCAGATTTACATTATAATCTTATAAAATTTAATGCATGTATATAAAATGGGGAAATCCAGATTTTAAGTGAATTATGAACTTCTTTATTACATAAAATCTATTACAGTACTATTATAAAGTGCTGAAAATATTGAAATTATTAGATGGAAGTCAAACTCTGATAATGCATTATTATTTTAAATATGATGGATGAGTGCGCGGAATTTATAATATTTAAAGTAATAGCGCATTATCAGAGCTCAACTTATGATTTAATAATTTTTATCACAAAAGAAAACCACATACAAAGATATTAAGAAGAAACATGAATCACATAACTTCAAAATCACATTTAAAAAATCCGCATAAAATGAGACCCGGGTATATATCTTAAACATATATTGTTGGTTTGAGACAATGATATTTGATTTAACTGTTTTATTTTAATTTATCTTAAGTAAGGATTATATTATGGTATCTGAAATGATATTTTTGTTTGTTTTCTATTTATTCTAAATGCTGTTTGCATTTATCGTGGTAAAATAAACATTATCATTATTGTTTTGTTTTACTATTATTAACAGTTGACTGGATAAAGGATTAAATGTCGAATACACCTGGGTCTCATTTTACGCGGATTTATTTAATGTGATTTTGAAGTTACGCGTTTCATGTTTCTTCTTAATATTTTTGTATGCGGTTTTTTTTTATGCATTAACACTATTAGATCAGAAATCAAACTCTGATAATGCGCTATTACTTTAAATAATAAATTTCGCGCACTTACGTCATATTTAAAGTAATAGCACATTATTGGAATCCGACTTTCATTTTAATAATTTCAATATTTTCAGTGCTTTATAATAGTAAGATTTTATGCAATAATGAAATTAAAATCATGATTTCCACATTTTATGTATACACATTAAATTTTACAAGATTATAATGTAAATTTGTTCAAACATTGTGCATGTTAATTTTGCATTTTAAATCACATTCTGTTTTTGCTTTTTAAAAAAGAACGTAATCAATTATTAATCATTTAGTGTCTGCAAGTTTATTTTTAAAAGGTGAGTAATAGCAGTGGGCACAATTAAATTTGACAATTAAAAATTAAAATCTGATTTTTAATTGTAATTAACAATTTAAAAATTACTTAAGGCAACCTGAAATTAATGTGATGTGAAACGAAATTTGATTTTTAAATGGAATTGAAATTAAAAAATTAAAGACAAAAATAAGAATTTAATTTTTAGTTGTTAGTTTTAATTAAATTTTTCCCAGCAGTGTAGAAAAAGATAATGAAACAGAAGTAGAACCTGTTCCTTTCACTGCAAAAATGATTCGAGAAGGTCTTCAACTTTCTAATCAGTTGGCAAATTATTTTCTTATTAATGACACTAATCATGAACATGCTCTTAAATTCCAATGAGAGCTAAATGGTTGTATGTCTGGATATCGCGAGCTTCATAAACAATTAAAATCATCGCCTCAAAGATTAATTACTAATTACGTTGTCACCAGAAAACTATTAACACAACATGAACCTGTTTATCAGCATATAGTGATAATAATTAAAATGTGTATAAAAATGTAAATTACTGTACTGTAAATTATGCATAAAAATATATTGTTTTGAATAAAATTAAATATTATAGTTAAAAAAAGTTTGTTTTGTATCAATTTTTTTCACATTTGAAATTTTTTATTTGTCATATTTTATTTCCTTATTTTTTTTTGCATGAATTTTAAAGTAATTTTATGTTGGTGCTTTGGTTTTATGCGATTTTTGAAAAATCACAGTCCGTATCCCCCCTTTTTCAAGGTAAGTTGCGTCTATTTTTGTGCGATTTCTTTTGCACGTGTTTTCTGAGGAACCTATCTATCGCGTAAAACGAGACCCAGATGTAATTATTTATTGATTGGTATTCATTCAGCTTAGTTTATTAGACTCATTATATTATGAATGATACAATTATTCATGGGTATTATAAAATTAGTATTATTTTTTTTTATTTATATTTTATTCAGTTGCAAATGATATTCAATTTCAGGGCTCATTTTTCTTTTGTTATATAGGGTGATCAATATTTGGGCTATATTTTATTCAGGTTATAACAGAGATTAGCATTCTGTTATAAATGGCACCGTGATTTTCTAAGCATAGTTAAACAGGATTACTCTATCATGGTCTTGTCATATTCAATCTGTTACAAATGGTTCCCAAATCTGTGGGCATTAAAAGAAGTGTATACCCTAATTTTAATCTGTTAGACATTGTGCCCTAAATTTAAGGGTGATAATAAAAGTTATTTCATCCTCATTTTTTTATTTCATTTATAAAATGCTGTCTACCTCTGTAGAGCAATTTTTATCCTGTTGTAATATATATAATTATTGCTATTATATAAATATATTTTATATTATATTTGTGTGATATATATATATAAACAGTAAAAATAATAAATATATTGGTGGTTAACTATTCACAGTATTTCAATCTGCAGAATTAATTTCTATTAATTCCTTAACCATCTTCAACTGCTGCTAAATTCAGAAAAAATAATGACAACAACCACCATCAACTAAAATCTCAGGATTGATGATGTTTGCTTCTGTTTTTTTTTTATAATTTTATGGCAGTTGAAGAAGGTTAAGAAATTGACCAAAAGTATTTCTGCAGATTGAACGACTGTGTATAATATTGAATCACTATTATATTTATTATTTTTATTGTTATTGCAATATTTTAAATTAACAAACATTGTATATATATCTGCTTAAAGACGGTCTAATGATCTAGCTGCAATATAATACATCTATGAGTGAAAGTTAAAAAATAAATACATGTACTGTTTAGTATGCTAAGCATAGTTTCGACCTACTGGTAGTTATATTCATAGCTATGAGTATGACTGCCAGTTAGTCACTGCCATGGTCAGCATAATTTTGTTAAAATATTAAACAAGCTTTTCTTAGAAATACATGTTGTATGTATTTTTTTTAATTACATTTTCCTGAGAAAAGTTTAAAAATATTGGAATTACATCTATGAGAGTAATATCTGGTAAAATGAAAATACACACAGAAAAGGTAGTTTGTTTAATATTTAGCTTTATTACTGCCTAGCATGCTTTCATAATAAAGAACAATTTAATCACACCACTATATGCCACAAACATGATATAGTAAAAATATATTAAAAGTATGCTAGACAGTAATAAAGCTAAATATTATTTAAAAAACTACCTTTTCTATGTATATTTTCATTTTACCAGATATTACATTGGCTCAGAAAAGAAGAAAATTACTAACATTTGAATCTATAAGAATAATATTTGGAAATTTTTATGTCAATTTAAAAAATTAAGTTAATATAGCATTTCCGTAATCAGAAACAAAATATTTAATTAAATCATAAAAAGAGAGAATAGAATTATATATATATATATGAATAATAATTTGTTAATAACTAATTTCTTTATTTACATATATATATATAATCAATAAAGCAAGTCATATATAATGTGACATTGCTTTTAAAAACTTGTATTTACAAATATGTAATATAGGGAGCATACCAGTAGCTCAAACAAGCTCTTATTTAGTGAGTACGGCAAGAGAAAATATTTAAAGTCTCTATCTAGAATATTCTTATCCCCAGACCAATCTGTTTCGAGCTTATGGCTCACCTTAGTGAGGAGCTAGAGCATTCAGATATTAGATCTAAAATACCAAATCAAAACCCAGCACTTATTTAAAATATGAAGCTGTCAAGAAGAAAATCTGAAATGCTCCGATACAAAAATGTCTTTAAATCCAGCTATATAACTCAAATAGTTATATGGGACTGAACCAAATTCAGATCTACCTTATATTAATGTATTGTCTTAGTATTGCCATAGCCTTAAAGGTAAAATTATAATAATCAGTAAAGCAAGTCATATATAATGTGATATTGCTTTTAAAAGCTTGTATTTACAAATATCTAATATAGGGAGTGTACCAATAGCTCAAACAAGCTCTTATTTAATAAGTGCAGTAAGAGAAAATATTTAAAATCTCTATCTAGAATATTCTTATCCAAAGACCAATTGGTATTGAGGGTATGGCTCACCTCATTTATTAAATAAGAGCTTGTTTGGGCTATTAGTATGCTCCCCATATTACATATTTGTAAATACAAGCTTTTAAAAGCAATATCACATTATATATGACTTGCTTTATTGATTATTATAGTTTTGCCTTTAAGGCTTTGGCAATGCTAGGGATATTAATATGTGGTAGATTTGAATTTGGTTCAGTCCCATATAGCTATTTGAGTCACTGAGTTAAAGACATTTTTGGTGTATGAAAATTTCAAATTTTCTTCTTATTAAATAAGTGCTGGGTTTTGAATTGATATTTTAGATCTAGTGTCTGAATGTTTTTCCCACTGAGGTGAGTCATAAGCTCGAAACCAATGGATCTGGGGATAAGAATATTCTAGATAGATATTTTAAATTTTTTTTTTTACTACACTTATTAAATAAGAGCTTGTTTGAGCTATTGGTACACTCCTTATATTACATATTTGTAAATACAAACTTTTAAAAGCAATGTTACATTATATATGACTTGCTTTATTGATTATTATAATTTTACCTTTAAAGTTTGGGTGATGCTAAGGCTATTATTATATGATAGATTTGAAATTTGATTCAGTCCCAAATAGTTGAGTTAGATAGCTGGATTTAAAGACATTTTTTTGGGGTCTGAAAATTTCAGATTTTCTTCTCAATATTTTCTCATTAAATAAGTGCTGGGTTTTGAGTTGATATTTTAGATCTAGTGTCTGAATATTCTAGCTCCTCACTGAGGTGAGCCATAAGCTTGAAACCAATTGGTCTGAGGATAAGACTATTCTAGATAGAGATTTTAAATATTTATTCTCTTACTGTACTTATTAAATAAGAGTTTGTTTGAGTTATTGGTATGCTCACTATATTATATATATATATATTGTACCTAACTGAAGTTTCACTTAGTTCCAAAAGGAGCCAAAGGTTATCTTAGCTTAACCTTTTGGTTTGAAATTGTCTGATTTTTAAAAAAAATAATAATGATAAAAATGAAAATTAAATTAGTTAATGACTAAAATAGGATAATCTTGTATTGATTGTAATCATTATTGTATATTATGGAATTATGTCTAAGTATTTGAAAAAAGATATATGAGTTAGGTTGATAAGAGATGCTAGACAATAATTTGAATTAAAAGAAATATCAGAAATAGTTGGGAAATGATAAATCATATTTAATGTATTTTAAAGTAACTATTGTATAATTCATTTTGATGTCTAAATGATAGTAATGAGATATTATAAATAAGTTGGAATGAATAGTAATAAATTTTAAAAAAAGTAATCTGTAAGTTTTATTAAAACAATATAACAGTATTTATTAGATGTAAGTTAGTAGCATTCCACTTATAAAGTTATTTTAAATTAAATATTTGATAATATTTTAGTTTTGTAATTTTAAAAGAATAACTTTTAAACAATGGGTGAGCTCATATTTATAGATTACCCGGATATGGAAGTGTGTGTGTGTGCAAGAAATATACATAAACATAAGAAGAAAATAACAATAAAAAATATTTTAATTCTAATATTTATAAAAAATAAATAAATAAATGGATGGATATAAATTTATGAAAGAAATATTTAAAAGTTAATAAAGAGGGATAGTTCTGAATTTTATATTTATTACTATTATGTTTAAAAAAAAAAATTATTTAAAAGGTAATACATAACATTTGTTAAACAATGGATTTTTGACTTTGTGGCTGTAAGTCACGTGATTTCGTGTCATTAGAAATTGCATTAGTAAATTGACTTTACAGCTGATCTGTCAAGAATAGTAAAGTTTAATAAAAAATAATTTTATTGGCTTACAAACTAACTAATATAAGAAATGGGTGTATTAAACAATATCAGGTATAAAAGAAAAATCTGGTATTCACCAGGGGGCTGATATTTTTTATTACTGCAAGTAGCTAAATCCAAGAGTCTTATTTAATAAAAAAATTGTATTTTTTTTAAAAATTATTATTTATTTAAAGTATAATATTTAAAATCATCTTGCAGTGATGAAGGGCTGAAGAAAAAGGTAACTATCCTGATATTAAATTTCAACCAGAACAATACAATTATAAGGAGAAAATGTTTGGAATAAATCTAGCGTCTGTTATATTGTATGCATTTGATTTAGTCGTTTCTCTTTACTTGAAAGTAAAATTAAAGAACAAATTAATAATGATTTACTTATATAAATATTCATGGCACTAAAATATTTTGACAATAAAATGCTAAATACTTATCTTATGAAATTAAAAGTATATGTAAAAAGAAGAAAAAAGACATTTTTAAGTTTAAAAACATTATAATGAAGCTACATTTGATTCAAGTGAACTAATAAAGAACGATTAATTTTTTTTTTTTTTGTTCTAAAGAAAGTTATTATTTATACCTTAACATAAATGGAAAGGATTTGTTTAGCGGAAAGCAAACAGATAAAATTGTATTTTAAATAATAATTCTTATTTTACCCAGTAATAAAAGAAAATTATTCGGAGACAAAACTTCAAAGTAATTGGCAAAATATCAGTAATGAACTTATATTGGTCAAGTACCTAGTAAATCATTGGGCTATATTTGACATTATTTATGAGTAAATATATGACAACTAATTTGAGCTATAAACTGAGAAACGTCTTGAATTATATATATAAAAAAAGCTGCTCTTATGTTTAAAATAATCAAAGAAAATTATTTTAAAGTAAAACACGTCATGAAATATTATTATATAAAAAATATGTTTTTTTTTTTTTTTAAAAAAAAACTGTATTTTAAAAGATGCGTTTTCGTAAAAGAGGACAAAGAAATTCAGATAAAGAAGTATATATTATTATATACATTTCAAAACCCAGGATCCTATAAATAAAAATAATGTGCTCAGCTGAAGAATTTATTTTGTTTCATGCCGGCTTAATCTTAATCTTATTATTTAATTTTTTTTAAAAATTGTTTAAAAAAAATATTATTAATGAACTATTGAACATTTTCGTTTGGAAATGATTGCCATGTATATAAATGTATTAATTGAAGCTTCGAATTCAAATAGATATCTTAACCTGGATAAATTGTCTACACATTATGAAATGGAAAAATCATCACGGAGCCGAAAATATGAACTTGAATTAATGTATTATTATTATTTTTTTTGTATGGTCTGCTTTATTGGTTTAAAAAAAAAGAAACCATAAAAATATTTATGCTATTAAATTTTTATGTAACACTTTTTGCATAAATATACAGGTAAACTAGGGTTATAATTTTAAAACGAAATAGGTTTATTTGAATGAGCAAATGTTTCTTGCCATTCTTAAGTAGATTTAGTTTATTTATCAAGCATTACACTAGCTAGTTTCTATTTAATAATTTTTATTTATAGAGATTTAAATATCACAGTCTTATTTTCATATAAATGGGATGTTTTACTCAATTTTTATTTTAAATTTACTAAAGTAGTTTATCAGAGAATATCCATTCATTTGTTTTATGAATGTTATATTAAGAATAATTACAAATATTTTATATTCATCGAGAAGTAAATATTCTTGCATTTAATTTACAATTTCAAAAGTCCACTAGTTACTATATTTTTAGCATTTAATATTTTGTTATGTGTGCATTGTGCCTTGCCTAGAATTTTATATGCATTTAAGTTTAAAGTATTTTCTACAGTAGTCAGTTGACACATAGTTTGCTTTGTTGGTTCGAACATTGGATATACGTTTTGTATTTTATAAATTTCTTGGAAATAACTTAGTTAGTTTAAGTGAAGTATATATCTTGCTATTAGTTAGAATTTGTTAGCCTCAAGAGTTAGGCTTAGTTTATAATTTTTGAATATGCCTTATGGAGTCGAGAAAATCCTCCATCCTTATTGTATTGTATTTCCATGATTTGATAGTGCTTGTCCCCAAAAAGAGGGTATTGTATTGTATTTTTCAGTGATGATGATCACATTTATAAGCATTGGAAATCCCATGAGAGGATTGTGCTTTTCTGGTGGGTGTTCCTGTTCCCAGATGTACTGAAGATGAATTCCAGACATCGTCATTTTGCCTCGAAGTTAGGTATTTTGGAAGCCACCATATTCTTTTCCAGCTCTGAGGAGCCTAGTATCTTTATATTTTTGCCTATCATTCATGATGACTTAATGCTAATTCCACCACAGTAGGTGATGTTGCATTTGTTTTAGATTTGTGATGACAAGATATGCTTGTTTGAGGAAATGTATTTCTTCAGGTAGTTGTAGCTAATTTAAGGCTCATAGGTATATCAATGTTTGAATTGTGTTGCTATGATAGTTTTATCACACACAAGCTAACCAACAATAAGTTATATTTATTTTAAAGTATATTAAATATGCATATGGTATAAGTGGCAATTCACACATAATAATTTAATATTTTCATCCAGAATTTCGCCGCTGGATTTGTAAGTCTGTTACATCATTATCTTTAAAACATTGAGGGAATAATTTTATGTGGACTAAAGTTATTTTAAAAAAAGTATAACTGATCTCTGATGAATGATTGTCCCATACACTTAAGTTAGTTTAATTTTAGTATTAGCTTAATCTGATTTAAAGATATATCTAGCTGTGATATTAGTTATATCCGTGAAACTAGTGATGATATTTTTAAAAAGTATTGTTGAATATGCTTACTCCAACTTAGCGTTTGTTAAGTTGAGGAGTATAAAATTAAGCTTAGGGTTTTCAATATAAACATAGTTCTGTGTGTTATTCTGATTAGTAGATGACACAATAATGTTATTAATTAGTCCAAATAATTATATAAAATCTTAGTGTGGTATTGGCACTGTTTGTATTCTACTACATTTATAAACATTTCTTCTCATTATTAATAAATCAAATTATTATTATTTCAAAAGTTTTGTTTGTTTGTTTTACTTTTATATGAAAATATATTATTGTCTTGGGTTCCAAGTTCACAAAGTCTTAAATTTTTAAATTTAATGAATCTTCAATTCAGACACTCACAAGTATATTCTAAGTTAATTAAATATAGTTGATATTGTCTTGAAAATTAAAAAAAAAAAGCTATGTTAAAGTAAATGATTCTCATATTGAATCACAAATACAGATAATTACATTATAGCAGATACATAATTAAATACTTAGTTAAAAGTTTATTTTTTTAAAAAAAAATATCAGTATATCTTTCAGACTAAAGATTATGCAATATCAGATTAACAATATTAGTACTTCAGAAGAATATTTTAATTAATATTATTTTAAAAGCTGCACATTATCTTATATTCACTGCACATCATCTATCATCATCTTAAATCTTATATATTTAAAGAATTCTAATCCATTTGCATTTGAGGTCTTTAATGGTTGTCTGTGAGTATGGAAAGGCATTAAAAGTACCCTTGCTCTTTTCTTTGCTCAAGTAATATCTTAGATAATAGGCCATTATTAGTTAAATTTAAATTGATTCATTAAATTTTATGAATTAATATTTGTTTTGTTTATTATTTTAAGATTGAACATATTATAATTATTTTATGGTCAGCTAAGATGTCACTTATTTATTTATTAATCACAGTAATTCTTTGTTAGGCAACTTAACTTAAACTTTAATTTTACACAAGAGTTTTAGTTTTAAAATCCCTGAGGTTATTTACTCTTGTTGTTTTAATAAATATAATTCTGTAAGATAATCTTATAAAGTAAAGTATCATTAGTCTTATTCAGAGAGTGTATAATCTATTGGTATGACTAATATGGTAAGCATTGAGTAGTGATTTAGATAATCTTTTGTATGGTTTATTAAAAGATCAATATGCTGTAGTAGTTATAGTTCATCAGTATTGGATTTGATCTTTACTTGATTATACATCTCTGGATCATCATCTCTTTTCTTTAAATTTATTGTAACCCCACTGAGCCGAGTCGTTTAGAGTCTCTTATTTATATTTCATTTTATATCATTTCAATTTTATTCCATTTCTTTTCATTTCATATCTTTCTATCATCTCATTTCATTTCTCTCTCTCCTTTATTCTATCTTCTTCTTATATCTCTCTTTCATATCTTTCCCATCATCTCATTTCTTCTCTCTCTCCATTATATATATCATTTCTATTATTTTTCCCATTTCTTTCCCTCTCAATTCTTTTCTTTTCCATCATTTATTTATCTTTACCATTATCATTATTTCTTTTCTCCCCCTCTCTCATTTCTTTATTAGCATTATCTCTTTCTCTTTCCTTTCTCTTTTCACACACTCCTCTTATTCTAGTAGGTTACAATTAGCATTTTTCTTATTCTATCTCTCTTTCTTTTCCATCATTTATTCTTACCATTTTTTTACCTCCATTTCTTTCTTTTCCTCTCTTTCTTTTTCACACCCTCTCTTATTTCATTATTAGCATTCTTTTCTTCTTTTCTTTTCTCTCTTTCTCTCTCTTTTATTCTCTCAGGTTACAATTGGCCCCTCTCATTTCATTTTCATCATTTATCTTTATCATTATCTCTCCTTTATTCTATTTTCT